>CM056147.1:20267293-20374793 GCA_029620275.1 Acrossocheilus wenchowensis
AAAATCAGCTTTTAGTGCTCTCAGAAGCTCAAAAACAGTGTTTCTGAGCATTGAAGCTCTAACCTAACTTTCTCTGCAAGAAAGCTCTAACTGATGAAAATCAGCTTGTAGTGCTCTCAGAAGCTCAAAAACAGTGTTTCTGAGCATTGAAGCTCTAACCTAACTTTCTCTGCAAAAAAGCTCTAACTGATGAAAATCAGCTTTTAGTGCTCTCAGAAGCTCAAAAACAGTGTTTCTGAGCACTGAAGCTCTAACATGACTTTCTCTGTAAAAAAGCTCTAACTCATGAAATTCTGTCTTCTGCATTGCAAATTACGTCATTTCATATAAAACAAACATTTTTCTTGTACTTGAGTTTTAGTCTTAAAATTGCTTTGAGCAACTTTCTCTCACTGAGAAAGAAGCTTTTCAGCATCTGTGGCCTTGGATTCTCTTCATTTGCTTAGTTGCACTAACACAGCTTTTAGTGTTCTCAGAAGCTCCAAAATAGCGATTCTGAGCACTGAAGCTCTAACATGACTTTCTCTGCAAAAAAGCTCTAACTCATGAAATTCTGTCTTCTGCTTTGCAAATTACATGTCATTTCATGAGAAAGAAACATCTTTCTTGTACTTGAGTTTTACTCTTAAAATTGCTTTGAGCAACTTTCTCTGACTGAGAAAGAAGCTTTTCAGCATCTGTGGCCTTGGATTCTCTTCATTTGCTTAGTTGCATTAACACAGCTTTTAGTGTTCTCAGAAGCTCCAAAATAGTGATTCTGAGAACTGAAGCTCTAACATAATTTTCTCTGCAAAAAAGCTCTAACTCATGAAAATCTGTCTTCTGCATTGCAAATTACATGTCATTTCATGAGAAAGAAACATCTTTCTTGTACTTGAGTTTTACTCTTAAAATTGCTTTGTGTAACTTTCTCTCACTGAGAAAGAAGCTTTTCAGCATCTGTGGCCTTGGATTCTCTTCATTTGTTTAGTTGCACTAACACAGCTTTTAGTGTTCTCAGAAGCTCCAAAATAGCGATTCTGAGCACTGAAGCTCTAACATGACTTTCTCTGTAAAAAAGCTCTAACTCATGAAATTCTGTCTTCTGCATTGCAAATTACGTCATTTCATATAAAACAAACATTTTTCTTGTACTTGAGTTTTAGTCTTAAAATTGCTTTGAGCAACTTTCTCTCACTGAGAAAGAAGCTTTTCAGCATCTGTGGCCTTGGATTCTCTTCATTTGCTTAGTTGCACTAACACAGCTTTTAGTGTTCTCAGAAGCTCCAAAATAGCGATTCTGAGCACTGAAGCTCTAACATGACTTTCTCTGCAAAAAAGCTCTAACTCATGAAATTCTGTCTTCTTCTTTGCAAATTACATGTCATTTCATATAAAACAAACATTTTCCTTGTACTTGAGTTTTACTCTTAAAATTGCTTTGAACAACTTTCTCTGACTGAGAAAGAAGCTTTTCAGCATCTGTGGCCTTGGATTCTCTTCATTTGCTTAGTTGCATTAACACAGCTTTTAGTGTTCTCAGAAGCTCCAAAATAGCGATTCTGAGTACTGAAGCTCTAACATGACTTTCTCTGTAAAAAAGCTCTAACTCATGAAATTCTGTCTTCTGCATTGCAAATTACGTCATTTCATATAAAACAAACATTTTCCTTGTACTTGAGTTTTACTCTTAAAATTGCTTTGAGCAACTTTCTCTGACTGAGAAAGAAGCTTTTCAGCATCTGTGGCCTTGGATTTTCTTCATTTGCTTAGTTGCATTAACACAGCTTTTAGTGTTCTCAGAAGCTCCAAAATAGCGATTCTGAGTACTGAAGCTCTAACATGACTTTCTCTGCAAAAAAGCTCTAACTCATGAAAATCTGTCTTCTGCATTGCAAATTACATGTCATTTCATGAGAAAGAAACATTTTTCTTGTACTTGAGTTTTACTCTTAAAATTGCTTTGAGCAGCTTTCTCTCACTGAGAAAGAAGCTTTTCAGCATCTGTGGTCTTGGATTCTCTTCATTTGCTTAGTTGCACTAACACAGCTTTTAGTGTTCTCAGAAGCTCCAAAATAGTGATTCTGAGCACTGAAGCTCTAACATAATTTTCTCTGCAAAAAAGCTCTAACTCATGAAAATCTGTCTTCTGCATTGCAAATTACATGTCATTTCATGAGAAAGAAACATCTTTCCTTTAATTGAGTTTTACTCTTAAAATTGCCATGAGCAACTTTCTCTCACTGCGAAAGAAGCTTTTCAGCATCTGTGGCCTTGGATTCTCTTCATTTGTTTAGTTGCACTAACACAGCTTTTAGTGTTCTCAGAAGCTCCAAAATAGCGATTCAGAGCACTGAAGCTCTAACATGACTTTCTCTGTAAAAAAGCTCTAACTCATGAAATTATGTCTTCTGCATTGCAATTTACGTCATTTCATATAAAACAAACATTTTTCTTGTACTTGAGTTTTAGTCTTAAAATTGCTTTGAGCAACTTTCTCTCACTGAGAAAGAAGCTTTTCAGCATCTGTGGCCTTGGATTCTCTTCATTTGCTTAGTTGCGCTAACACAGCTTTTAGTGTTCTCAGAAGCTCCAAAATAGCGATTCTGAGCACTGAAGCTCTGACATGACTTTCTCTGCAAAAAAGCTCTAACTCATGAAATTCTGTCTTCTGCATTGCAAATTATATGTCATTTCATGAGAAAGAAACATCTTTCTTGTACTTGAGTTTTACTCTTAAAATTGCTTTGAGCAACTTTCTCTCACTGAGAAAGAAGCTTTTCAGCATCTGTGGCCTTGGATTCTCTTCATTTGCTTAGTTGCACTAACACAGCTTTTAGTGTTCTCAGAAGCTCCAAAATAGCGATTCTGAGCACTGAAGCTCTAACATGACTTTCTCTGCAAAAAAGCTCTAACTCATGAAAATCTGTCTTCTGCACTGCAAATTACATGTCATTTCATGAGAAAGAAACATTATTCTTGTACTTGAGTTTTACTCTTAAAATTGCTTTGAGAAACTTTCTCTGACTGAGAAAGAAGCTTTTCAGCATCTGTGGCCTTGGATTCTCTTCTTTGCTTAGTTGCACTAACACAGCTTTTAGTGTTCTCAGAAGCTCCAAAATAGCGATTCTGAGCACTGAAGCTCTAACATGACTTTCTCTGTAAAAAAGCTCTAACTCATGAAATTCTGTCTTCTGCATTGCAAATTACGTCATTTCATATAAAACAAACATTTTTCTTGTACTTGAGTTTTAGTCTTAAAATTGCTTTGAGCAACTTTCTCTCACTGAGAAAGAAGCTTTTCAGCATCTGTGGCCTTGGATTCTCTTCATTTGCTTAGTTGCACTAACACACCTTTTAGTGTTCTCAGAAGCTCCAAAATAGCGATTCTGAGCACTAAAGCTCTAACATGACTTTCTCTGCAAAAAAGCTCTAACTCATGAAATTCTGTCTTCTTCTTTGCAAATTACATGTCATTTCATATAAAACAAACATTTTTCTTGTACTTGAGTTTTACTCTTAAAATTGCTTTGAGCAACTTTCTCTGACTGAGAAAGAAGCTTTTCAGCATCTGTGGCCTTGGATTCTCTTCATTTGCTTAGTTGCATTAACACAGCTTTTAGTGTTCTCAGAAGCTCCAAAATAGCGATTCTGAGTACTGAAGCTCTAACATGACTTTCTCTGCAAAAAAGCTCTAACTCATGAAAATCTGTCTTCTGCATTGCAAATTACATGTCATTTCATGAGAAAGAAACATTTTTCTTGTACTTGAGTTCTACTCTTAAAATTGCTTTGAGCAACTTTCTCTCACTGAGAAAGAAGCTTTTCAGCATCTGTGGTCTTGGATTCTCTTCATTTGCTTAGTTGCACTAACACAGCTTTTAGTGCTCTCAGAAGCTCAAAAACAGTGTTTCTGAGCATTGAAGCTCTAACCTAACTTTCTCTGCAAAAAAGCTCCAACTGATGAAAATCTGCTCATAGTGCTCTCAGAAGCTCAAAAACAGTGTTTCTGAGCATTGAAGCTCTAACTTAACTTTCTCTGCAAAAAAGCTCTAACTGATGAAAATCAGCTTTTAGTGCTCTCAGAAGCTCAAAAACAGTGTTTCTGAGCATTGAAGCTCTAACTTAACTTTCTCTGCAAAAAAGCTCTAACTGATGAAAATCAGCTTTTAGTGCTGTCAGAAGCTCAAAAACAGTGTTTCTGAGCATTGAAGCTCTAACCTAACTTTCTCTGCAAAAAAGCTCTAACTGATGAAAATCTGCTTATAGTGCTCTCAGAAGCTCAAAAACAGTGTTTCTGAGCATTGAAGCTCTAACTTAACTTTCTCTGCAAAAAAGCTCTAATTGATGAAAATCAGCTTTTAGTGCTCTCAGAAGCTCAAAAAACAGTGTTTTGAGCATTGAAGCTCTAACTAACTTTCTCTGCAAAAAAGCTCTAACTGATGAAAATCTGCTTATAGTGCTCTCAGAAGCTCAAAAACAGTGTTTCTGAGTATTGAAGCTCTAACTTAACTTTCTCTGCAAAAAAGCTCTAACTGATCAAATTCTGTCTTCTGCTTTGCAAATTACATGAGAATTCATGAGAAAGAAACAAATTTCTTGTACTGAGTTTTCTCTTAATATTGCATTGAGCACCTTTCTCTCACTGAGAAAGAAGCTTTTCAGCATCTGTGGCCTTGGATTCTTTTGATTTGCTTAGTGCACTAACACAGCTTTTAATGCTCTCAGAAGCTCAAAAACCGTGTTTTGAGCATTGAAGCTCTAACCTAACTTTCTCTGCAAGAAAGCTCTAACTGATGAAAATCAGCTTGTAGTGCTCTCAGAAGCTCAAAAACAGTGTTTCTGAGCATTGAAGCTCTAACCTAACTTTCTCTGCAAGAAAGCTCTAACTGATGAAAATCAGGTTTTAGTGCTCTCAGAAGCTCAAAAACAGTGTTTCTGAGCATTGAAGCTCTAACTTAACTTTCTCTGCAAAAAAGCTCTAACTGATGAAAATCTGTCTTCTGCTCTTCAAATTAAATGAGAATTCATGAGAAAGAAACAAATTTCTTGTACTTGAGTTTTTCTCTTAAAATTGCATTGAGCACCTTTCTCTCACTGAGAAAGAAGCTTTTCAGCATCTGTGGCCTTGGATTCTTTTCATTTGCTTAGTTGCACTAACACAGCTTTTAGTGCTCTCAGAAGCTCAAAAACATTGTTTCTGAGCATTGAAGCTCTAACATAACGTTCTCTGCAAAAAAGCTCTAACTGATGAAAATCAGCTTTTAGTGCTCTCAGAAACTCAAAAACAGTGTTTCTGAGCATTGAAGCTCTAACCTAACTTTCTCTGCAAAAAAGGTCTAACTGATGAAAATCAGCTTGTAGTGCTCTCAGAAGCTCAAAAACAGTTTCTGAGCATTGAAGCTCTAACCTAACTTTCTCTGCAAAAAAGCTCTAACTGATGAAAATCAGCTTTTAGTGCTCTCAGAAGCTCAAAAACAGTGTTTCTGAGCATTGAAGCTCTAACTTAACTTTCTCTGCAAAAAAGCTCTAACTGATCAAATTCTTCTTCTGCTTGCAAATTACATGAGAATTCATGAGAAAGAAAACAAATTCTTGTACTTGAGTTTTCTCTTAATATGCATTGAGCACCTTTCTCTCACTGAGAAAGAAGCTTTTCAGCATCTGTGGCCTTGGATTCTTTTGATTTGCTTAGTTGCACTAACACAGCTTTTAATGCTCTCAGAAGCTCAAAAACAGTGTTTCTGAGCATTGAAGCTCTAACCTAACTTTCTCTGCAAGAAAGCTCTAACTGATGAAAATCAGCTTGTAGTGCTCTCAGAAGCTCAAAAACAGTGTTTCTGAGCATTGAAGCTCTAACCTAACTTTCTCTGCAAAAAAGCTCTAACTCATGAAATTCTGTCTTCTTCTTTGCAAATTACATGTCATTTCATATAAAACAAACATTTTTCTTGTACTTGAGTTTTACTCTTAAAATTGCTTTGAACAACTTTCTCTGACTGAGAAAGAAGCTTTTCAGCATCTGTGGCCTTGGATTCTCTTCATTTGCTTAGTTGCATTAACACAGCTTTTAGTGTTCTCAGAAGCTCCAAAATAGCGATTCTGAGTACTGAAGCTCTAACATGACTTTCTCTGTAAAAAAGCTCTAACTCATGAAATTCTGTCTTCTGCATTGCAAATTACATGTCATTTCATGAGAAAGAAAACATTTTTGTACTTGAGTTCTACTCTTAAAATTGCTTTGAGCAACTTTCTCTCACTGAGAAAGAAGCTTTTCAGCATCTGTGGTCTTGGATTCTCTTCATTTGCTTAGTTGCACTAACACAGCTTTTAGTGCTCTCAGAAGCTCAAAAACAGTGTTTCTGAGCATTGAAGCTCTAACCTAACTTTCTCTGCAAAAAAGCTCCAACTGATGAAAATCTGCTCATAGTGCTCTCAGAAGCTCAAAAACAGTGTTTCTGAGCATTGAAGCTCTAACTTAACTTTCTCTGCAAAAAAGCTCTAACTGATGAAAATCAGCTTTTAGTGCTCTCAGAAGCTCAAAAACAGTGTTTCTGAGCATTGAAGCTCTAACTTAACTTTCTCTGCAAAAAAGCTCTAACTGATGAAAATCAGCTTTTAGTGCTGTCAGAAGCTCAAAACAGTGTTTCTGAGCATTGAAGCTCTAACCTAACTTTCTCTGCAAAAAAGCTCTAACTGATGAAAATCTGCTTATAGTGCTCTCAGAAGCTCAAAAACAGTGTTTCTGAGCATTGAAGCTCTAACTTAACTTTCTCTGCAAAAAAGCTCTAATTGATGAAAATCAGCTTTTAGTGCTCTCAGAAGCTCAAAAAACAGTGTTTCTGAGCATTGAAGCTCTAACCTAACTTTCTCTGCAAAAAAGCTCTAACTGATGAAATCTGCTTATAGTGCTCTCAGAAGCTCAAAAACAGTGTTTCTGAGCATTGAAGCTCTAACTTAACTTTCTCTGCAAAAAAGCTCTAACTGATCAAATTCTGTCTTCTGCTTTGCAAATTACATGAGAATTCATGAGAAAGAAACAAATTTCTTGTACTTGAGTTTTTCTCTTAATATTGCATTGAGCACCTTTCTCTCACTGAGAAAGAAGCTTTTCAGCATCTGTGGCCTTGGATTCTTTTGATTTGCTTAGTTGCACTAACACAGCTTTTAATGCTCTCAGAAGCTCAAAAACAGTGTTTCTGAGCATTGAAGCTCTAACCTAACTTTCTCTGCAAGAAAGCTCTAACTGATGAAAATCAGCTTGTAGTGCTCTCAGAAGCTCAAAAACAGTGTTTCTGAGCATTGAAGCTCTAACCTAACTTTCTCTGCAAGAAAGCTCTAACTGATGAAAATCAGGTTTTAGTGCTCTCAGAAGCTCAAAAACAGTGTTTCTGAGCATTGAAGCTCTAACTTAACTTTCTCTGCAAAAAAGCTCTAACTGATGAAAATCTGTCTTCTGCTCTTCAAATTAAATGAGAATTCATGAGAAAGAAACAAATTCGTACTTAAGTTTTTCTCTTAAAATTGCATTGAGCACCTTTCTCTCACTGAGAAAGAAGCTTTTCAGCATCTGTGGCCTTGGATTCTTTTCATTTGCTTAGTTGCACTAACACAGCTTTAGTGCTCTCAGAAGCTCAAAAACATTGTTCTGAGCATGAAGCTCTAACATAACGTTCTCTGCAAAAAAGCTCTAACTGATGAAAATCAGCTTTAGTGCTCTCAGAAACTCAAAACAGTGTTTCTGAGCATTGAAGCTAACCTAACTTTCTCTGCAAAAAAGGTCTAACTGATGAAAAATCAGCTTGTAGTGCTCAGAAGCTCAAAAACAGTGTTTCTGAGCATTGAAGCTCTAACCTAACTTTCTCTGCAAAAAAGCTCTAACTGATGAAAATCAGCTTTTAGTGCTCTCAGAAGCTCAAAAACAGTGTTTCTGAGCATTGAAGCTCTAACTTAACTTTCTCTGCAAAAAAGCTCTAACTGATCAAATTCTGTCTTCTGCTTTGCAAATTACATGAGAATTCATGAGAAAGAAACAAATTCTTGTACTTGAGTTTTCTCTTAATATTGCATTGAGCACCTTTCTCACTGAGAAAGAGTTTTCAGCATCTGTGGCCTTGGATTCTTTTGATTTGCTTAGTTGCACTAACACAGCTTTTAATGCTCTCAGAAGCTCAAAAACAGTGTTCTGAGCATTGAAGCTCTAACCTAACTTTCTCTGCAAGAAAGCTCTAACTGATGAAAATCAGTTGTAGTGCTCTCAGAAGCTCAAAAACAGTGTTTCTGAGCATTGAAGCTAACCTAACTTTCTCTGCAAAAAAGCTCTAACTCATGAAATTCTGTCTTCTTCTTTGCAAATTACATGTCATTTCATATAAAACAAACATTTTTCTTGTACTTGAGTTTTACTCTTAAAATTGCTTTGAACAACTTTCTCTGACTGAGAAAGAAGCTTTTCAGCATCTGTGGCCTTGGATTCTCTTCATTTGCTTAGTTGCATTAACACAGCTTTTAGTGTTCTCAGAAGCTCCAAAATAGCGATTCTGAGTACTGAAGCTCTAACATGACTTTCTCTGTAAAAAAGCTCTAACTCATGAAATTCTGTCTTCTGCATTGCAAATTACGTCATTTCATATAAAACAAACATTTTTCTTGTACTTGAGTTTTAGTCTTAAAATTGCTTTGAGCAACTTTCTCTCACTGAGAAAGAAGCTTTTCAGCATCTGTGGCCTTGGATTCTCTTCATTTGCTTAGTTGCACTAACACAGCTTTTAGTGTTCTCAGAAGCTCCAAAATAGCGATTCTGAGCACTGAAGCTCTAACCTGACTTTCTCTGCAAAAAAGCTCTAACTCATGAAATTCTGTCTTCTGCTTTGCAAATTACATGTCATTTCATGAGAAAGAAACATCTTTCTTGTACTTGAGTTTTACTCTTAAAATTGCTTTGAGCAACTTTCTCTGACTGAGAAAGAAGCTTTTCAGCATCTGTGGCCTTGGATTCTCTTCATTTGCTTAGTTGCATTAACACAGCTTTTAGTGTTCTCAGAAGCTCCAAAATAGCGATTCTGAGCACTGAAGCTCTAACATGACTTTCTCTGCAAAAAAGCTCTAACTCATGAAAATCTGTCTTCTGCATTGCAAATTACATGTCACTTCATGAGAAAGAAACATTATTCTTGTACTTGAGTTTTACTCTTAAAATTGCTTTGAGAAACTTTCTCTGACTGAGAAAGAAGCTTTTCAGCATCTGTGGCCTTGGATTCTCTTCATTTGCTTAGTTGCACTAACACAGCTTTTAGTGTTCTCAGAAGCTCCAAAATAGTGATTCTGAGCACTGAAGCTGTAACATAATTTTCTCTGCAAAAAAGCTCTAACTCATGAAAATCTGTCTTCTGCATTGCAAATTACATGTCATTTCATGAGAAAGAAACATCTTTCCTTTACTTGAGTTTTACTCTTAAAATTGCCATGAGCAACTTTCTCTCACTGAGAAAGAAGCTTTTAAGCATCTGTGGCCTTGGATTCTCTTCATTTGCTTAGTTGAACTAAGACAGCTTTTAAGTCTTCTCAGAAGCTCCAAATTAGCGATTCTGAGCACTGAAGCTCTAACATGACTTTCTCTGCAAAAAAGCTCTAACTGATGAAAATCTGTCTTCTGCACTGCAAATTACATGTCAGTAGTTATATCATACACTGTACGTCAGATATGATTTATGACCGTGATTTATGACCTGATTTATGGGCACCCTGTCAGCGTTGATGGACAGGTTGTCCTATGTCAAATGTACACCAGGGTAGATTTCTGACCTGATTTATGGGTATATGACCCCCGCTCACTCCTCTGTCCCCCTGACTGTCACGTCACCAGGGTCCTGTCATCCCTGACTGACATGACAGTAGGGGTTTGTAAATCAAAAGATCTAAACAGATGTCATTTGTTGGATTTATGAGTGGATTTATGGTGTTTTTTATCACACACATGTGCCGTGGGGGTTTTATGGCGTTCCTTCCTGGTCTGTAGCTAACGGTCAGTCTTGGAGGTGTCGGGCCTCTTCTTGATAGTGGAAAATTGGCTGAGCAAAGATGTGTATTGCCACCTTATGTTTGTTTGATCTGTATGTTATATGTTAACGCCAAGCCAGGGGGATTCATCCTGACTGTGGGGAAAATGGCTGAGCAAAGGATGTGTATTGACACCTTATGTTTGTTTGATCTGTATGTTATATGTTAATGTCTAGACGGGGTAATCCTCCAGGTTCTGGAAAAAATGGCTGAGCAAAGATGTGTATTGACACCTTATGTTTGTTTGATCAGTATGTTATATGATAATGTCTAGACATGGGCAATTTTCCTGGTTCTGGAAAAAAAATGACTAAGTAATGGGTGCGTATTGGCACCTTAAGAGGATCAAAGTTTGTTTGATCTGTATGCCCTGTGTTATTGTCTAGACACCAATTTGTTCCTAGCCTAGAAAGATGCTACACTCCTCCTACAGAAACAAATAATTTAATGTTATCTGAAATGAATCAAATTAATCATTAATGTTAAGAAGTGCTATACACTAAATATGATTTATACCCTCCCCATTAGATTGCGTGTTGTGTAAAGAGTTGAAATCTCTCATTAATTTCAAAACCTGTTTTTAAACACGAAAATAAAAATAATAAAACAGATGTGACTGTTGATATTTAAAACAGATGAAACTATATATATATATATATATATATATATATATATATATATATATATATATATATATATATATATATATATATATTGATTTTTAAATGCAGCGATGGTTTTATGTTAATGATATTTCAGACTGATGCTGTCTCCTTTGACGGGGAGTACTGTTACACGCGGCACGCCTCTTTTTCGCGGGTACAGTTCGCGATGTATACAAATGCTAAGCGAGTCTGTTTTTTGCTTCAACTCTATTCCAAAACAGCATCGCGGGCCTGACGCTTTCTTCACCAGCTGAACCGTTTCTACGACTTAAATCAGGACAAAATTTTTTGAGGGGGAAAAAATGTCTGGCTCTCCTGACGGTAAGTCTATTTTTAATGAACATAGGCTGTTTAAATCAAATTTGTTTATTTGCGATCATGGTACGAGTTCCTTACGTTACTTAACAGGTAATACGATGTTCTGTATGCAGAACGATGACGGTTATGAGACAATTGTGAATGAGATCATAGCACTGAACACGGGCGGTATGATTAATCTATTCTATATCTTTATTTATTTTAAAAAATAAACCCTATATATATATATATATATATATATATATATATATACACACATACAAGGTGTATATGCGTTCAGGATTATGTTTCTTATGCTTATTATTCTCGCCGACAGCAGTACCACAGCAGCCTAGCACGGCGAGTGAGATCACGCCTGACAACGTGCCGCAGCACGGTAAATTTGTTAATAATTTCTATTATGACATAAAACTAAAGAAATCGTACATGCACCAGAGTGTTTAAGGGTTTTGTAAATTTGTGATATTCACACACAAACAGGGGAGGATCGTCAGATTAGCAGTCTATCTAGAGAGAGCCGAACTGAAAACACAGGGTCACTCGGTGTGTTTTTTAATCAACATCTAGATTTATAAAAGTTTTTCCATTACATTGTGAAAAAACCAAAAACTTTTTGTGTTTGTTCTAGCGTGTTTAAGACGACTTGTCAACCGTTACCCACGTGACGCGACAAATGGGACGGGTCGGAATCTGATTGTGACAGCCCAGATTCATGCTCCGGTGCAACGATCTACTAATATGACACCGCACGGTATGTATTAATTACAGATATTAGTTATAATATATCTGTACCGTAGCCTTAAAAATAATAATATATAATTCATATTGTTTTGACTCTAGGTCGTGCGAGGAGTTTTGCTAACACCGTACCACCACCGCCGCAAGCATTTGCTAATGCTAGTTCTGTTGTGGGTGTTAGGACGCAAGAAGCGTCATCCAGTTCTCCACGAGTAGACCGGGGTGTGACTGCTAGTGCAGGGCCGGTTCAGGCTCGGGCACAAAAGACTGCGAGACCCCACAACCTCAGCGTGATACCTAACACACCTGTGCGAAAACGTCCACGACAATCAACGGGTGAGTATGGAGGACTCAAAATGAAATTATCATTATTATTAATATTGTAAGAATAATAATTATTATTATTGTACACTCATCAGAAGACACAGTAATCTGGAACGAACATTTTGTTCAAGCATGGGACGACTGTGATATGAACAACGTGTCTAATGTGAATCGTGAGGAGGCCTTAAATCAACAACCCCAGGCTGTTGAAAACGCGGCAGATTCAGACGGGGATGCAGACACACTCCCATCAAACCAGGAGGAATACAAGAACCGACAGCAGAATGATGCAAACAAGGACGTTCTGAACCTTCTGAACACCATTGTCAAGAACCAAAAAAGAATTATAGATGACCACCAGAGGGCCCAGGAGGAGCAAGCACACTTTAATCAGACTGTGACAACGACTCTGCAGAAACACGGGATCATCCTTAAACAAACAATTGCGTTGCAAAAACGTCATGATGGCGGCCATGAACAAACAACCCATAATCAGGAGATGATTGTGACTCTTTTAAATGAACTTCTGGATCTGTTTAAATAGAGGTGTTGGTGAGTCCTATTTTCTTTACCCCCATTTTTTCTCCTAAGCTTGTATTGTTTTAGTCGCAAGTGTAGTTTTATGATTAGATTTTTTTCTGTTGTCCAATTCATCACATTCATCGAGGGTTGTATGCTGTCAATATTTTTGAAATAAATTAGTGTTAAAAATGGCTGCAAAACGTTGTCGGGAGTCATGTGACGATGAACAGGGTCCTCCGTTAAGATGTAGTAGGGATGACCATGGAGATTTCCAACCTCAACAAAACATTACAGAAAATCTGCTCCGGCTCATTCAGACTGTTGATGAGATGAAAAAAACAAGCCCGCTAGATTGTTAAAATTAATAAACGAAGTGCGATCAAGGTCAGAACCACCGCCAGAACCAATTTTTAATTTTGAACAGACATGTGAGACATCAGATTCTCCTCCAGAACCATTTTTCGACTTTGAGCAATTTGTAAATTCACAACACCCCGGGGAGGTGCCAGATTCGTCTGCTGAACCATTTTTCGACTTTGAGCAATTTGTAAATTCTCAACAGACATATGAGGAGACTGATTCTCCTGCAGAACCATTTTTCGACTTTGAGCAATTTGTAAATTCTCAACAGACATATGAGGAGACTGATTCTCCTGCAGAACCATTTCTCGAACAATTTGTAAATTCACAACAGTTCGGAGAGGTTGCAGAAACGCGTCTATTCCCCATTTTCGAACGATTTGTAAATCCGCAACAGTCCGGGGAGGGGGCGGGTATCCAGTCACATCACACGCTCGACCTTACTCATCCAAGTATGGGTCTCACACGTAATGAAATAGAATCACTTGTAAGAGAAGGCGGTAATGTGGCTGGATACACAATAATACCCAGAGCTCGGTTCAACGGATTGGAAATCCACAGAATTATAAATCTCAGGGAAATATCTTCTACAGATCTAGCAGACTACACAGTGTTTTTACATGACATGTTTTCTGAAATAGTGGCGTTTTCCAGATTATTAGGTGGAGATGGTGGTTTAATTAACATCAATTTGAGGGGTGCTAGCCTGACATCAGATGTTAATACACTCTTGTCAGCTAAAGATGATTACAGCGTCGATCTCTTTATCAACGAACTTGAAAAAATCATGCAGAGCAACTCAGATGTGCAGTTTGATGAGAGTTTAAATTTAAGAGTGTCTATAGCGAGAAGTAAACGAGGTGGTGCTCGTCGAAAAATACAAACGCTTGCCCATGATGAAGTGATTGGTAGAAACAGACTTAATCTGTTCATGCCCTTAAACATCACAGAGGAAAACAATCTTTGTTTTGCAATCTGCTTGGCACACTTTCTAAACCCTCAGAAACCACACACAGAGCTAGAATCTGTAGCATCAACACTGCAGAAGGCTGCTGGATACACTGATCAACGTATGATATCACTTAATGATATTGCACAGTTTGAACGCATGTTGAATATTAAAATAGTGGTATTCTATAGAACGAATGTCGGGGTGTTGGAAAAATATACAAACACAAACGTACCTCACCTTAAAACAGTGTTTTTGTACCTACACGACAACCATTATTTTATGATTAAAAATCTACGAGGCTTTATTGGCACACCATACGTGTGCGAGTATTGTTACCAAGGCTTCACCAGCAGGAGAGATCACAGATGCCGATACATCTGTGATGTTTGTAATGCATCTGAATGTCATCTTTACCCCAAAAAAACTAAACATTGTGAGGATTGTCTACGTTACTGCAGATCAGACTATTGTTTTGAGATGCATAAAAAGCCACCTCCAGGTCAGCAACATGCACAATGCGATGTTACCAAATATTGTCGTAAATGTAATAGACGTTACCACGTCAGCGGTACCGGCCCAAACCACACAGATGCACAGCAGATAGATGTGTCCAGTGTGGTGAGAGCTTGGTTACCGATGGTGCACATCAGTGTTTTATCCAGCCGGTTAAGATGGAGAAACCATCCGAGCGTTATATTTTTTATGATTTTGAAACTCGTTATGAAAACGGGAGACATGTAGCTAATTTTGTATGCGCGATCACGTTTGATGGTGAAGAATTCGTAGCTGAAGGTTCTGATTGTGTGAAACGACTCATTAAGAAGTTCAGACGGCCTCGTTATCGTAATTTCACGTGGATTGCACATAATGCGTCCGGATTTGACAATTTCATTCTTTTGGAACACTTCACTAAGATGGGGATTGCCCCTAAAATTACAATGCAGGGCTGTCGTCTAATCTTAATGTACGATGACGCATTCAAGCAGAGGTTTATCGATAGTTACAGTTTTATTCCCATGCGTCTAGCCAACACACCTGCGGCGTTTAATCTGACCAATGCTGAGAAGGGATATTTCCCGCATAAATTCAATCGCGTCGAAAATGAATCGTATGTAGGGCCGTACCCTACCAGAGATTTTTACGGATATGCTTCTATGTCAAACAAAGATAGAACAGAGTTTGATGAGTGGTACAGTACCGTCTCTGACAAAGTGTTTGATTTTAAAAAAGAACTCGCTATGTATGGAAAAAATGATGTCGTCTTGCTGAAGGAGGTATGTCTGAAGTACCGTGATGAATTCATCATGTGTACAGGTCTGGACCCGTTTAATTACACCACTCTGGCATCCACGTGTATGGCCATCTATAAAACGCACTACCTCCCAAAAGACACAATAGCATTGACACGCAACAACGCGTACATCAGACAGAACAAAACATATTCAAACATCTCAATTGAATGGCTTGAATATATCGGAAAATCACGCGGCGTAGATGTTCAACACGCGCTAAATCACGGTGAGGTGTCATTTGGCAAGTATTATGTGGACGGTTTTTATATCGAAGGCGCCGTTAAAAAAGCGTTAGAATTTTCAGGTTGTTTTTTCCACGGCTGCGAGCGTTGTTACGACCCGAATGACTTAAACCCATTATTAAAAGTGCCTTACGGTCTTCTCAAAAGACAGTTTGATGACAAGATTGAAATTCTGCAGAATGCGTATGGATTACAAACAGAATGCATGTCAGAGTGTTGCTGGAACCGTGCTAAACAATCGGATGCTGACGTGATTGCATTTATGTCCACCTACAAACATCCAGAGAGATTGAAAGCTCGCGAAGCGTTGTACGGTGGTAGGACGAACTCGTTCAAACTGTACCATAAGGTAGATGAAGGGGAGGTCATACGATATAACGATTTTACGAGCCTCTATCCGTATTGCCAGGCGACAAAATCATTCCCTATAGGACACCCACAAATAATTTTCAAAGATTTTGATAATCTTGAAAATTATTATGGACTTATCAAAGCTACGATGCTACCACCCCGAAAACTACTTTACCCCGTACTCCCATATCGTGTAAAAAAAACAAAAAAATTAACGTTCCCGCTTTGTAGGTTGTGTGCAGAACAACAGAATCAGACACTACCGTGTATGCATACCGATGAGGAAAGAGCCATCAGTGGTTGTTGGGTAAGCATAGAGGTGCTAAAAGCTATTGAAAAAGGCTATGTTGTAGTGAATGTGGATGAGGTCTGGCATTTTCCCCAGCGATCAGAAACACTGTTTCGTGATTATGTTAAAACATTTTTACAGTTCAAACAGGAGAGCTCTGGGTTTCCAAAAGATGTGGTGACCGATGCTGACAAAGAATCTTACATCAGAGATTACTTTGAGAAAGAAGGGATCCAGCTGAATGTGGACAAGATCGTGTCAAACCCTGCACGTAGGTCTATAATGAAATTGGTCTTAAACTCGCTTTGGGGGCGGTTCTGCCTTCGTGAGGGGCT
Organism: Acrossocheilus wenchowensis; assembly: GCA_029620275.1. Lineage (NCBI taxonomy): Eukaryota > Metazoa > Chordata > Actinopteri > Cypriniformes > Cyprinidae > Acrossocheilus > Acrossocheilus wenchowensis. The sequence continues at coordinate 20,283,720 of CM056147.1, forward strand.
ACCTACAACTGAAATACTTACAGAACCAGAACAGTTTGCACAATACATTTTTGGCACAGAGCGCGACATCAGACATTTCTCATTTGTGTCAGACACTGTTGCAATTGTTCAGTGGTCTTATGCAGATGGGAAAGCAGCACCGACTCGTGACGTCAATGTCTTTATCGGTGCTTTCACAACAGCCCATGCACGTTTAGAACTCTACGAGCTCATGGATAGCCTGGGGGATAGACTGCTTTATTGCGATACGGACAGTGTTGTCTTCACGTCAAAAGAAGGCGAATGCAAGCCGCCGCTAGGCCCCTATCTCGGCGATCTTACTGATGAAGTAGGGCCCGGCGACCACATCGTCCAGTTTGTTACATCGGGCCCCAAAAGTTATGGGTTTTTAACAGCTAGGGGTAAGGTGTGTATGAAAGTGAAAGGGATTACACTTAATGCTTTAAACTCTGAAGTCATCACGTTAGATTCAATGATCGGGCTTGTAGATCATTATGTGAGGGGGCGGGGCGATGGCCAATATATTCATGCACACAGTGACACTATTGTGAGGAATAAAAAGGATTTGACATTACACAACAGGTCATTTGTAAAGAAATTCAGAGTTGTGTATGACAAACGGGTTTTGCTCCCTGACTTTACCACGATTCCATATGGCTTCTGACAACGTTTTTGGCAGTGGTGTACGAGACACAGAGGGGTTTGACAACAGATTTCAATGTCCATTTTCCATGGTTATATCTGGGCCCAGTAATAGTGGCAAAACGTTTTTTTGTAAAAATGCTGTTGCAAAATGCCGGAAAGCTGATTTCTAAAAAAATTGACAATATTGTTTTCATCTATTCTGTATGGCAACCTTTGTATGATGATTTGTTGAAGTTGTATAATAATAATATTAAATTTATTGATGGAATCCCACAAACGTTGGATGATGATGTTTTGTTTCCAGTCAATAAAACATCCCTTCTCTTGATTGATGATTTTATGCATGAAGCATCAGGTAACAAGGAGATCGAGAGACTTTTCACAGTCTATGTACATCATAAAAATTTAAATGTTATCTACATTCTACAGAATTTATTTTTTCAAGGTAAATCCAGCAGAACGATTAGTTTGAACACAAATTATCTCGTTCTCTTCAAGAATTCAAGAGACTCGGCCCAAGCAGGTATTCTAGCCCAGCAAATGTACCCCAAAAATACAAAATTTTTTATGGAAAGCTATGAAGATGCGACCCGCCCTCCATACGGGTACCTTTTGATTGATTATAAACCAAAGACCCCAGAGCAGTATCGTCTCAGAACCGCATTACTTTCACAACACCCGGTTGTATACCTCCAGAAAAAAAAAAGAAAGTGACTGTTTTTTGTATGTTTTTTTTTTTTTTACCGATTTGAGGAAAAAAAAAGATGTCTGCGAGACTTTTAAGAAACCACTCTCTTTTAAAGCTGTTATTAAAAGCAACGCCAAAACAACGACGTGTTATTTTACAGGCAGCCACAGACGAGTTCGTTTTATGTTTGTGTGAATTAGCTCTTAATGTTCTCCACGGTAATATCCCGCTCACTCATCAGCAACACCAGAAACTGAAAAGAAGAAAAACTGAAATCAAATTTGTTGCTGATAAAAAAGTTGGAGTCAAAAGAAAGAGACGATTGATTAACCAACAGGGTGGGTTCCTTCTCCCTCTTTTAAGCGTGGCTGTCCCTTTTATAACCAGTTTGATTGCATCTAATAAATAATGGCGGGGTTGGAACACGCTGAAAGAATGTACTTGGTTTCGCAGAGACAGTTGGATAAACTAAAGATCGGTACCCCACGTGAGTCTATACATCAGGTTGCAGAAAACGATCTTGATACGACCATTAGAGATATATTGCATAGGGGTGATCTGGAGCCACATGAAAAGGCAAAGATGTACACATCTGTATTGCAGAGATTTTTAGCACTAGCTAAGCTAGCGGACAGGGAGACAAACACATTAACATTGACGCTTCCATCATCCGACCATGCTGATAAAGAAGAACCAACGGTGACTACGGGTGTGAGCGTCCAAGATGCTTTAGATGTCGTTGTGGATGATGTTTTGAAGAATGTTCCACAGAGGAATGCAAAAAACGTTCGCTACATTTTGGATAAAATGTCTAAATCCAAAGACATCGCTTCTTGGACCGATTCGGGCGAGTTTGTGTTTAAAGGCCGAGCCATCCCCGGTTCACACATGTTGTATTTAGTTAAAAGCGTCATGGCACCGCAAAAAATTCTTGAAGACCGGAGGCCTATTGGATGGAGTGAGTTTCTGGAGGCGTTTGCCGCATTAAACATGCCGTATTCATTGGTCCCAAATCACTATGTTAGACATACGATTAACTCTTTTAAAATCAAATCAACACCTCCAATAACCAAATCTTCTAAAAAAAGTAAAAAACAGAGAGTAGACCCAAGTACCCCAACAAGGCAATCTAAATATCCTGAAGATGGGATATTCAAATCACCCACTCTTGACCAGAGCAAGTGGTTAAGTTTTTAATCTCTAAATTTCTTTACAAAGTGTTCTCATGTTCTCATTATTTTTTATTTTGACTGAGTTATTTACCATGTTATTAACGTTGTTGTATGTAATGCCGAATGTGTTGTGTATAATAAACTGTCATAAAAAGAATTATTTTTTCTTTAGTTTTTATTGAGAAATATTAAACATAAACATTTCACCCGTTTGCACACATTGAACACACTTAAAAACATTTTCATTACATTGAGATCGTTTTAGTCTTTTTACAAAAGCAGACACACGTTTGTCATTTTTTATAAAGTCATCACTATATAACTTCAGCACATAATCATAATCACGGCCCTTTGCCATGTGATAAAGAAAAAACACACAATGTTGGCCACAGGTGTCTGATGAAAAATCCTGGACTTGCGCTGTGGAATATTGTACCACTCTGGAATTTAGTTTTAGAAAAGCGTTGATTATTGGTGGAAAACGGATGTCGTCGTGTTTATTTCCAAAGCTGTCAAAGAAATATCCTACACGTTCCTCGTTTATGTAAATAGCAAGCCAATGTTCGCCATGTTGATATGAAGCCTGGGTATTAAAAATAACTGACGATGGCAATTTTCTTAAAGGTGTTTGAGGTAAATAGTCGCAAGGGAGCACACCGAGGAAGTGGGTGTTGCATGAAATCTTATCCATGATCGATGTGAGCTGGATCGTGTTCATTATTATTTTATTAATAGTAATCAACCAAGATCTGACGTCGGTTCGACACTTCAATGACACAGTCAAAAATAGAATAGACGATAAGGTTGATTGTATGGGGTAGAGGTTGTCTGAAGCGTGCTTCGAGTCTAATATTCCCAGATTTGATAAGCGACACGTGCTGTCCACAACCTTCGTCTGGCGTAAGATTGAACGCATAGAGGGTGTAACCATGCAAAAAGTCCTCTCTGTCGATACATAGAGCTTGGTTTTTGAGATGTTTTCCAGAAGCCAGCGCTAATTGGTAGAATTCACGCACTGCAGAACCACCCGCATAATCAGGTTGCAGAGGCTTTGCAGGGAGTTGCTGTCCATCCAGATAAATAGATAAAAATTCTAAATCGTAATTTTTAAACGCAAATGGGTTTTTATTATAGGATCCTGTAAAGGCATCGTTATCGACCATGGCTAGAACAATAGATTTTGGTAGAGTTCCTAAGAATAAGTTTTCTTGATTGCAGACTCGTGAGCCTGGAGGAATTGAAAAGTTTTTCACACTCACACGATCGATCGGATATTTGGCTGTGGTTGACAGCAGGGCTTGTGCGTGCCCCAATCTCACAGCTGGCGAGACACTCACTTTTTTCACAAATAGTGAGGCTGACATAATGTTTAGTTTATAGGGAACACCCCCGCTCCTCATCAAACAGAATTCGTCTTTACCTCTTGTCATGCGAATTTTAATGTCAATGCCACTAAGCATGAGTTTCTCTTGAAAGAAGATATCGCTGTGAACGGGTGCGAGTAGTTCGACCACATTACTGGCGTTGGTAAATGCAGCTCTCTTTGTTAAACCGTGGTTGCCGCCGGCCGGATCTGCCGCATCCATATGACCAGCTGTATCTTTATAGAACAATCCAGCAGAGAAAAGTGTTTCCAGGGTATGTTTATCATAATTGAGAAGACACTCGATAAGACAGCGATAAGCATGCGTGTTTGTGCTCTGTGATATCAAACGATCCCCCAACGACACATCAACTTGTGAAAATATTGTCGCTCCTGCATAGTTGATAAGCCCCACTGGGGCTCCGTCTGCAATATCTGTACCATCGGGGTTAGTGATTTTGACCCTCAAAAATAACAATGTATTGTTCAGATCGATGTAATCCTCACCGGTCCCGGCAATAAAAAACTCCAAAGGTGCTGTGTCTGAAATCGCTGATAATGGTGGCACCTCTATATAGGTGTTTTTTTCAATAGCGGTTTGTGTCAGAGGCACTGTGAACAGGTCGAGTTCAGATTTAATACATTCTTCTGACATGTTGTGCAGTAAGGCCATGATCTAGAATATTGTTTTTACAGATCTCTTTGACTTTGCTGTTGTAACGCGTTTTGCTGTCTCCTTGCGCTTGCGTTTTATGACTGAGGTCTTCTTAGGTGCACGTTTTCTTTTCTTCTGTGTTTGACCACTCCTCCTGGTTCCTGGAGGCCTAGATATCCTTTTGCGAGACATCACCATTAGTCCTGATCCGTCTTGAGCATTATTGTTGTTAAAGGAGTGTGTTAATGTATTGCTAACAACATCACTTAGTATGTTTTTTGCAGCTGATTTAAGATGAGGCCTAGCGATGCTGAATCCGCGTTTTAGTAGCGGTACGGCCATTCGAAAGAGACCGCGAAATAAACCACCCAAACCAGATCCGTACATAACGCCGCCCCCGGCATAACCGGGGAGACCATTACCGGCCTGATTTTGATAATAGGTTATGTATCGCTCAGGATCCATTTTGTAAGTGTTGGAATACGGCATTATTTTATTTTTAAAAAACACTTTGTTTCACGGGTCTGAAGTGTAACTTAGCACTAACCTTCCCGTAAGTGAAACGCACGTTTTGATTCTGATCGTCTTTTACCTCTATGGTTATATCTGTAATGGTTGTTTTATTGACCGGTACGTAATGTGCCTTATCGTATCTAACACTGACAATCTTATTATTCTCTGCATCTACATGTACACATCTCAGTAGTGGGACGTACGCATCACCAACTGATTGATATTCTATGATATCGGTGTATATATACAAACTGTAGAAACCACCATTTATGTCCGCCTGATGCGGGGCATACGTCACGGTTGTGATCCCACCGCTATAGACTTCATTAGCTTGATCTGCAGATTCTATGGAGACCCCAGGGTTTAACCCTAATATAACCGCTAGCTTCCCGTAAAACGTCAGTGACATCTTCGGCGGAGCCTTTAGAAAGACTCTGTTTTTAACATGATCATATCCGAGGGTCGTCCCAGGAGGTAAAGTTGTGTTTATTTCTCTAATCAGAAAAAGAACATCCTCATAATAACCTGTCTTTAATGTGTTGCATAGCTTCGATATACTTCGACTTCCGTTGTTGATATGAATCTTAATCCCTTCGTCAACAGCATAATTTTCAGGGATATGGTCATCATCATCTTCTGGTGTGTTTTGAGCCCTTTTAACAATATACGCTCCATCTTCCTCTGGAAATGTGTACCATGATTTTGGATATTCAAATTCAATCAATCCTACTTCCCATTCACCTTTTAGGTTTATAGTTCTTGCCAGCATGGTTCTATAACTAGAAATAATATTTTCTGGATAAACGGCTAACGACGCATTGCAGGGGAGCGTCAGGTAAAATCCACCCTCAGACATGGTTGTTTTTTAAATTAATGTGTACACACCTATGCGTGCTTTCGTTTTATGGTCTCTGCACATCTACCACATCTTTCTCATTCAGCCATGTGTTGAATTTTGAAGGCCATCCAAGCCACTGGACCAGAACCTTTGTTGATCGACCTTCTCGTCTCCTGTCCAAAATTTTTTCTATTTTAAACGTTTTGTTCTTAATCACAGATATTTTTTGCAATTCAGCCTCATAAAAAACCCCATCGATAACATCTCCATCATAATCACAGAGTCTATAGACAGGAGGATCTCGTGGGATACATGTTTTTACTGTGAAAAATTCTTCTGTGTAGTTTTTCTCATATCCTTTTGCAAACGGACCCCTTACTTTAGAGATTCTAACTGTGTCACCAACCTTATACTTGAAAATAACCTTGACGTTGTGTGAACCCCTAGTTCCATATAGGTTATGTAGCACCGTAGATACGTTTTCTTTGCAAACATCAATCGGTCTCATCTTGATGCTTCTATGATAGCTCGTATTGTATCCATCCGCGAGATCTTGAAGTATGTCGACGTACCGTCTGGAGTTTGTAGCTGTTAAATACCTAAACATTTTAGCTTTGTAGCTGCGGTGGAAGCGTTCTATAATGCTAGCTTTTAAGTCCGTGTCTGTAGCAAAATGTAAGATATTGTACTTTTTCGTTATGTTTTGGAAATGCTTGTTAAAAACTCTTTTCCTTTATCTGTTTGTAATTTCAGCGGTACTCGGCCCTCTTTCAATATGGATTCAAAAGCCTTAGCCACCACCGGCCCACTCTTGTTTTTTAACGCACGCGTCCATGCATATTTACTGAAGAGATCTATGCATGTCAACAGAAAGTGGTTGTTATCGTTTTCCTTAGCATATGCCGACATATCAACCAGATCTGCCTGGAACTGCATGTCAATACCATAGACAAAAACTCTGTTCCTTTTGTATTTTAGCGGCGCTGTCCTGTGTAGTGTGTATGCATCCTCGCCGGCTAGCCAGTCTGAAATCTGTTTATCGCTTAAGCGAACACCCGTTTCCTTTAAAACGGCGTCTTTTAATCGTTTTTTACCTCCTAGAGCCCCGGGTTAGAAGGGGTATAGTAAATTTTTTTGAGTGTCTGCTCGGACATATTGTCACTTCGGAGTCTAGAAAAGAATAACACCAGGGGTTAAAGTGAATTGTTTTTTATTTATCAAAAAAGCATTTCAAGAAGAAAATAGAAGTTTTCAAACATTGTCAATGTACTGAAGAAACTTCACACACATTACAATTTTTTTCTCTATCACATAGTCAATCAGAGTTTCAATAATCTCACAAACATTGGTCTGATCATTTCTTGACATCAGTGCCGTACACAGGTCTGTTACGTATGTACACATACATAAAATGTCTGCAATTCTAATGTTACTACCACATTCAGTCATCAGGTCTAGTATTTTTATAATGGTTACAGAAACCGACTCACAGGAGTTAATACACATACGCATAACATCAGTCCAGTCATTTGACATGGCTCTTACAACAGCCATTTGTTTCTTGAGGTTTGTAAAACGTTTGCCATCAACAGCGCATCCTTTTACTGGTAAGGACACGTCAGGATTGTCATCAATGATCTTGTACAGTAAGTTGGTCATTTCACATCTAATACGTTGTCTAAATACACATTTTGTCAGAACATTAACACACCATCCGTTCCCCATGACAATGTTATGCCTGTCCAGTGTGTGCGCTGCCCTTCCAGCTGTCCACTGCGTCATAGACAATCTGTTCGCTGGTAACATCCACAACTTTTTCTCTGACTTCACGAAGCTTCTCCACAATGTAAACCTCGTCACGTAGCTCGCACAATATAGCGTCCACCGAACCCTGGATCCTGTGTGGATTAATCCTTAAACCGAATCGGTTCAGTGCTTGAGCTATGATGTGTTTAAGCTCTGGTTTCACCAGATTACGTGATAGTTCCTCAAAGTATGCGTCAAAGAAATAGGCGCTGGGTTCAAACAAACAGGAGTGTCTAAGCTGACTAGGATGATCCACGGCACAACCCAGGCAGAGCTCCTTAAGCTTTTTGTTGATAAGATGTTCCAGTATGACCACAATAGTCGCTTTTATGATTTTGAATGCATCAGTGCGGATACATCCATCGGTGTCATCAATACCGGCACAGGCCGTGGCTCCAGCTATCGCCCCGCTACTACCGTATGGCGACGCAAGAAAGGTCAGGTTGTGATACCCCAGCTCCATGCAAAATTTATCCAGCCAGTCGTTGTTGGAGGTTTGTGGGAGGGTCTCCACAGGTGTAGCATTGTCATCAGGCATCGCCGGCAGGGTTTCAGGGGTGTTGCTATAGCAGCATGCAGTCATGGATTCTTGAGACATGGTGGAAATGGATGTGGTGAGCGTTCTGATCTGCAGACTTTTTAATGGCTGTAATATGTGGGTGGAGATAAGAGAGGGTTTGGGGTCTTTGGAACGCCCTGTTCAGGGTGGAACAATCTCACCTTTACAGAGCTGTAACGATCGTACATATCACACCATCTGAACATCTTGTCAATACATGTAAAAACACTGTCGATTATATGAACATCTTTCCACTGAAACAAAAACTTCATGTCATAGTGCATGTAGTGTTCCGCTTCAGGAATAGGCCACACACGCTCACGGATCTTTGTCTTGTCGTCGCAGCAGAAAATGTAAACACAGTCATCCGGTAACTTTTTACTGTGATCAGCAACCACACGAAATCTTGTGTCAGGAACTATACTGTCCCACTCTGTAATGTACAAAGGATCATCACCGCAGTCATTCAAATCTCTCCAGACGTAGTTGTAGAATAGCCACCAGTCTTTTGCAGGGAAAATCAGACAGGGTTCCCACGTTGTGAAATTATCTTCGATATCTGTAGCATAGAGCTTCACAACGCGCATTAATTTGTCAAACACATATCTACCGACACGATCACCAGACATAGGGAAATCATGGGTCGTCATATTCACATCGTCATGAAGAAACTTTGTCAAACTAACTCCTTGTTTTTTTCTCGGTGCAAAAGTCAGTTCCTTTCTCATATCAACAAGTCCTCTTCTAACGGTTTTAGGAGTTTTTGGAGCAGCGGCAGCCATTGTAACAGGAACGTTCAGAATGTCTTCTGTGTTTAAACTACTATATTCTAACCACACTATTTAAAACAGCATTTCAGGATGAAGGTAGGTCTCTAGGTGCGAAAAACAGGCCGGGAAGGAACGCCATAAAAACCCCCACGGCACATGGTGTGTGATAAAAAAAACACCATAAATCCACTCATAAATCCAACAAATGACATCTGTTTAGATCTTTTGATTTACAAACCCCTACTGTCATGTCAGTCAGGGATGACAGGACCCCGGTGACGTGACAGTCAGGGGGACAGAGGGATGAGGGGGGGTCATATACCCATAAATCAGGTCAGAAATCTACCCTGGTGTACATTTGACATAGGACAACCTGTCCATCAACGCTGACAGGGTGCCCATAAATCAGGTCATAAATCACGGTCATAAATCATTTCTGACGTACAGTGTATGATATAACTACTCATGTCATTTCATGAGAAAGAAACATCTTTCTTGTACTTGAGTTTTACTCTTAAAATTGCTTTGTGTAACTTTCTCTCACTGAGAAAGAAGCTTTTCAGCATCTGTGGCCTTGGATTGTCTTCATTTGCTTAGTTGCACTAACACAGCTTTTAGTGTTCTCAGAAGCTCCAAAATAGCGATTCTGAGCACTGAAGCTCTAACATGACTTTCTTTGAAAAAAAGCTCTAACTCATGAAAATCTGTCTTCTGCATTGCAAACTACATATCATTTCACGAGAAAGAAACATTTTTCTATTACTTGAGTTTTACTCTTAAAATTGCTTTGAGCAACTTTCTCTCACTGAGAAAGAAGCTTTTCAGCATCTGTGGCCTTGGATTCTCTTCATTTGTTTAGTTGCACTAACACAGCTTTTAGTGTTCTCAGGAGCTCCAAAATAGCGATTCTGAGCACTGAAGCTCTAACATGACTTCCTCTGCAAAAAAGCTCTAACTCATGAAATTCTGTCTTCTGCATTGCAAATTACATGTCATTTCATGAGAAAGAAACATCTTTCTTGTACTTGAGTTTTACTCTTAAAATTGCTTTGAGCAACTTTCTCTCACTGAGAAAGAAGCTTTTCAGCATCTGTGGCCTTAGATTCTCTTCATTTGCTTAGTTGCACTTACTTCAGCTTTTAGTGTTGTCAGAAGCTCCAAAATAGCGATTCTGAGCACTGAAGCTCCAACATGACTTTCTCTGCAAAAAAGCTCTAACTCATGAAATTCTGTCTTCTGCTTTGCAAATTACATGTCATTTCATATAAAACAAACATTTTTCTTGTACTTGAGTTTTACTCTTAAAATTGCTTTGAGCAACTTTCTCTGACTGAGAAAGAAGCTTTTCAGCATCTGTGGCCTTGGATTCTCTTCATTTGCTTAGTTGCATTAACACAGCTTTTAGTGTTCTCAGAAGCTCCAAAATAGCGATTCTGAGCACTGAAGCTCTAACATGACTTTCTCTGCAAAAAAGCTCTAACTCATGAAAATCTGTCTTCTGCATTGCAAATTACATGTCATTTCATGAGAAAGAAACATTTTTCTTGTACTTGAGTTTTACTCTTAAAATTGCTTTGAGCAACTTTCTCTCACTGAGAAAGAAGCTTTTCAGCATCTGTGGCCTTGGATTCTCTTCATTTACTTAGTTGCGCTAACACAGCTTTTAGTGTTCTCAGAAGCTCCAAAATAGCGATTCTGAGCACTGAAGCTCTAACCTGACTTTCTTTGAAAAAAAGCTCTAACTCATGAAAATCTGTCTTCTGCATTGCAAACTACATATCATTTCACGAGAAAGAAACATCTTTCCTTTACTTGAGTTTTACTCTTAAAATTGCTTTGAGCAACTTTCTCTTACTGAGAAAGAAGCTTTTCAGCATCTGTTGCCTCTTCATTTGCTTAGTTGCACTAAACAAAGCATTAGTGTTCTTAGAAGCTCTAAACTAGTGATTCTGAGCATTTAAGCTCTAACATAACTTGACCTACAAAAAAAGCTCAAAAACCTGGAAATCTGTCTTCTGCATTGCAAATTACACTTCATTTCATGAAAAAGAAACATCTTTGATGTACTTGAGCTTTGCTCTTAAAATTGACTAAACCAGCTTTATCTCACCGAGAAAGAAGGTTTTCAGCATCTGTGGCCTTGCTTTATCTTCATTTGCTTTTTTGCACTTAGAGAGCATTTAGTGAGTCTTGCTCCTTAGACAGATGTGTTCAGTAAAAATCAGGTGTGGGTGTGGACAGATATCATGAATGGGTATATCAGATATCATACTGTTAGAATGGGAAGAGACGGCACCAATTTGTGAAGGTTAATAAAGATTACAATGGACTTAATATAAACTTTATGATATAAACACTACATACTACTTACAATGGGCACAATCTGCATGAGAGTTGAGGCAAATGCCAATGACAGCAGTAGGAGTCAAAGTAATAGAATTTTGTATGAGTACGCATTTACAATATCATATGAATTTGCTGATTTGGTAAATTGTATGCATTATTACTACTTCAACATGACACTTTGTTGAGGGTTTTTCCTGACGGGGCCGTGGGGTATGTAAACCAAAGTTAACATCAAATGCTGTGCAAATAGTCAAGGTGCTCAGACCAACACAGATATAACATTGGAAATGTTTGCCTTTGCAGCTTTTGGTCTTCTCCATAAACGCACAATACGGCCAAATTCAAATCCCATGACAGGCTTTCCTTTCAGAAATATATACAAGTAGAAATATATACATGTTGAGACAGTGTGTTAAAAATGATCTGTGAGCAAAATATTTGAGATGAAGGACCATAAGGAAAGATATTATCAAGACATAATATAAGGATGTGTTCATTAAAGCAAATCAGTTATTACTAAAAGTGTTCAACAAAACCTGTGAAGGGTTGAACCTTTGAAGGACTTGTTCAGCCTCCTTGGCAGCTTCTTCAAGATCAGCATTGAGAGTAGAATTCCTGAAATAACTGGTCAAAATTTGATTCTGAGTTTTAAAAATATGCCATGATGAACCACAAAAAGAGAGAGCAAAATATGTGTAAATGAAATTACGGATTACAGTTTGGAAAAATAGAAAAGGAAAAGCTGAGAGAGAGAGAGAGAGAGAGAGAGAGAGTAAAAGAAAGAGAAAGAGAAAGAGAGAGAAAGAACCTTTATGGCTTCTTAAAAGATCTGACGTAACTGCAAGACAGAAAAAAATATTGAATTACAATTACTTCACAAAAACATATTAAAGGAAAGCATTGTGGTTAATGTGCTTTACAAATAGTACACTGTAAAAACAGTTACTGTGGTAAAACATGGTAGGTATTGTTGTTACTGTGCTTTAACTACAAACTACGGTTACTGAGGTAAACTCATAGTAAGTATCAAGGTTATTGTGCTGTAACTACAAATACCACAGTAAAACTACGGTTACTCAGGTAAACTCAAAGTAAGCATCGAGGTTATATTGTGCTTTAACTACAAATAGCACAGTAAAACTACGGTTACTGAGGTAAACTCATAGTAAATATCGAGGTTATTGTGCTTTAAATATTTAAATACAGCGGAATGCCTACTAAGACTTGCATATTTGTGCATAATGTTTTGACCCTGGATGCTTACAGAAGGTAATACTAACCGTGTGGAATTTTATCATCAAACCGGTAATCGTTACATCCCTACTACATAGTCAGGATTATATAATGTAGCCTCAATATCCCTCTGTTTATATACTTGTATATCTGAAGATGACACTGTTATGAACTTGTAGGTGACAGTCTACACATCTGATTTGTGGCTTATTCCCATGGGATGAGTTTTAGGTACCATGAATGTCACTTGGCTTTTAGCACCTCCCAACTTACATACTGTATATATAAACCTACACTGATGAAAATGATTTTGTGGTGAAGCAAATACTACAGAAAAACAAATGTAATTTCTACATTAAATAATTTAGTTCAGGCAAGAATAATAATAATAAAAAGAGTAAATTCAATATTAGTACTCAATTTAATGTTGAATTTAAAGTTTGAACTTAAGTATATTTTACCTGGAATTGTTTATTTTTACAAAGATTAAGTAAATATCAACGTCATGATCCCGTTGTTCCCATCATGCACTTGGGCATGAATAATTAATAAGGTAATTTTTCTTTGCTGTTTTCAACATGTATTTACACTGTTTTATGGTTGCTTTTGTCTTTCGGTGAAGTAACTTGCTGTTTTGTGACATCTGGAGTTCATTTTTTGCTCAATTCATACTCAAACACTATTCATGTTATGGTCGTATCTTCCAAGAAGTGCGAGGAGAAGACAGAACGAAACTTAAATACTTTAATGATAGATAATCCTTCAGGAATAACATAAATCACATAAATCACGATATATAACTTCACTTGGGTACTACATAACTTTAAGACTTGACAAAGGGGAACACAAAACTGAAAGCTTATAAAGGAAACAGGAACAAAAGAGCAAACAACATAATCAAACTCAGGTGGGGACAATCAAATGATAATTAACCAATGAGGGCAGGAACTAAACCAAAACAAGGAAAACGAGGACCAGGACAGACTGACATGTAACAGTATCTCCCCCTCCCGGTAGGCGCGTCCCACGCCGTAACAGTTCCAACCGGGAGGGGGGTGGGCGCCCTGGATGCCGGAGCAGGACGGGGACCAAGATACCGAGGAGGCATCCAGGGCAGATCAGGGAGCTCCGGTGGCCATGGTGGGTCTGGGGACTCCGAGGGCCATGGCGGGTCTGGGGACTCCGAGGGCCATGGCGGGTCTGGGGACTCCGAGGGCCATGGCGGGTCTGGGGACTCCGAGGGCCTCGGCGGAGTAGCCATAGTGGCCCTGGCTAACGCCCGGAACATGGCCACTATGGCCAACAGAATGAAGGGTATATAGCCCCCCCCCCCCCCCCCCCATATATATATGTGTGTGTGTATATTGTAACAGTCTAACCGTTACCTGTTTTTTTTTAATTGTATTTTCACTTATTCACTTATTTTCACTTCTTAAGAGGTATCTGGTTGAATGTAGTACCACTAGGAGCAGCTTGAGGGCGCTAGTGCCTAGAGGTAACCAGACATATAAGCTCGGATGTAGTAGAGTAAGTCAATTCGTTTGGTAGAGGGAAACCATTTGGTTGGACGCATGCTACCTGCTTGCTCTTTTAAAGTCCTTAGTTGAGAACTCTTGGAGTTTCTGCTCAGCTGTGAGTATGGATGATTTATTTACCTGACATGTTTGTAAACTGTAATCACTGATGTCAGCTGTTTGCTTTTTCTTTAGAAAGGACTTTAAATGCCTATGTATACACCTGTCGCACTATTTTTATATATATTTATTTGTCTGGCTTTAATGATAATTACTTTTTTTCACATAATTAAAAATCATATAAAACGACTTATTCAATTAAAATAAATGCTTTATAATAATAAAATTGCTTGTAATGGATTAATATTAATATATACAGATCATATGTAACATCTACAAGCTGTAGAATCAATAGATAATGCTTTAAAAATGACTGCATGTCCAATGCATGTTACATGTTCCAAGTAGGGGTGTAACGATGTACGAATCGCGGTTGAACGATTCACGGGCATTTTCCAAATGGAAGTGATCATCCCTATCCCCTTGGAGTGGGGACTTGGGAGTGAGCAGGGCACGTGCGTGTCATTATGTAGTCGTTTCGAATCCACTTGGTGAAGGGAGCGTAATTTCCTCATTATCTTCAGCTGGAATGTTCCCGTGACAACGCAGCACGGTGTGCGTCAGCAGATGTCGCTGTTTAAATGTCAATAGTCTTTTTATTGTTGTTAGCATAACTGTTGCAAATAAACATACATTTTATATTTTAAAAAGTTTTTAAAATATGCTATATAATATATATATAAAACTTTTTAAATTATGAAATGTTTTTTTTTTTTTTTATGCGGTTGTCCGCCAGCGAATCTGCTGACGCACACCGTGCTGCGTTGTCACGGGAACATCCCAACTGAACCTCTGAATGAGGAAATTGCGCTCCCTTCAAAGTGCATTCCAAACGACGAAATAATGACACGCACGTGCCCTGCTCACTCCCAAGTCCCCACTCCAAGGGGATAGGGATGATCACTTCCATTTGGAAAATGCCCGTGAATCGTTCAACCGCGATTCGTACATCGTTACACCCCTAGTTGCAAGTCTCTTGCTGTATAGCGAACAGCCATTCACGAACCTTGCAACAATGTCATACATTCATGTGCACGTGCTCCACAAACTCAGAACCAAAGCCTAAGTTGATGACCAGCATCATGGTGCCAACAAAGCCTGATTGTAGTGGTTTGGTTTTGTCAACTTGAAAACTAATCTTGTAACTCTCAATTTGTTCAACTACCATCATGGTAAAGACCACTTGTGTTCCAAAATGTTGGTAGTTTAGGTTGAATCTGAACGCTCCCAGTTCTCTCTATTCCTAAGGGTTGATAAGTGATGAGTCAAAGTCAACTCAATAGTCGACAACAGATCAAACATGTATTTCTTTTTACATACACGTATACAGTGCCCTCCAAAAGTATTGGACCAGTGAACACAAAATTGTTCTGTTGGCTGTGGAGTCAAGACATATTTTTTTCATTTGCAAATATGATGAAGAGATGAATGTGACATTCTGTAGTTTTGATTATTAGTCGTTTCAACACATACATATTT
This sequence comes from Acrossocheilus wenchowensis, assembly GCA_029620275.1. Taxonomy (NCBI): domain Eukaryota; kingdom Metazoa; phylum Chordata; class Actinopteri; order Cypriniformes; family Cyprinidae; genus Acrossocheilus; species Acrossocheilus wenchowensis. The sequence goes on from CM056147.1 coordinate 20,299,421, forward strand.
GGTTTTACCAAATAAAAAGAACAGCACTTTTAGAGTTCATCCCACTCTTTGATGTGAGCATAAGTATTGGGACAGTTGAACATAAGGCAGATATAAAAGATTAAAAGCTATTATTTAGTTGCAAATCCCTTGTGCACAATCACAGCAGTGAGTCTGTGACCCATAGACATCACCAGACTCTTGGTCTCATCCTTTGACATACTTTTCCCAGCCTTTAATGCAGCCAATTCCAATTTGCATACTGGTAGGCAAGATGATTTTGTACTCTTCCAAATTCATTCTGCTACTGTCATCATACAAACCTGATTCCAAAAAAGTTGGGACACTTTACAAATTGTGAATAAAAACAGAATGCAATGATGTGGATGTTTCAAATTTCAATATTTTATTCAGAATACAACATAGATTACATATCAAATGTCTAAAATGAGAAAATGTATCATTTTAAGTGAAAAATAAGTTGATTTTAAATTTCATGGCATCAACACCTCAAAAAAGTTGGGACAAGGCCATGTTTTCCACTGTGTGGCATTCTCTCTTCTTTTTATAACAGTCTGCAAACGTCTGGGGACTGAGGAGACAAGTTGCTCAAGTTTAGGAATAGGAATGTTGTCCCATTCTTGTCTAATACAGGCTTCTAGTTGCTCAACTGTCTTAGGTCTTCTTTGTCACATCTTCCTCTTTATGATGCGCCAAATGTTTTCTATGGGTGAAAGATCTGGACTGCAGGCTGGCCATTTCAGTACCCGGATCCTTCTTCTACGCAGCCATGATGTTGTAATTGATGCAGTGTGTGGTCTGACATTGTCATGTTGGAAAATGCAAGGTCTTCCCTGAAAGAGACGACGTCTGGATGGGCGCATATGTTGTTCTACAACTTGGATATACCTTTCAGCATTGATGGTGCCTTTCCAGATGTGTAAGCTGCCTATGCTACACGCACTCATGCAACCCCATACCATCAGAGATGCAGGCTTCTGAACTGAGCGCTGATAACAACTTGGGTTGTCCTTTTCCTCTTTAGTCCGGATGACATGGCGTCCCAGTTTTCCAAAAAGAACTTCAAATTTTGATTCGTCTGACCATAGAACACTTTTCCACTTTGAAACAGTCCATTTTAAATGAGCCTTGGCCCACAGGACACGACAGCACTTCTGGACCATGTTCACATATGGCTTCCTTTTTGCATGATAGAGCTTTAGTTGGCATCTGCAGATGGCATGGCGGATTGTTTACCAACAGTGGTTTCTGGAAGTATTCCTGGGCCCATTTAGTAATGAATCATGCCGATGAGTGATGCAGTGTCGTCTGAGGGCCTGAAGACCACGGGCATTCAACAAAGGTCTTAGGCCTTGTCCCTTACACACAGAGATTGTTCCAGATTCTCTGAATCTTTGGATGATATTATGCACTGTAGATGATGATAACTTCAAACTCTTTGCAATTTTTCTCTGAGAAACTCCTTTCTGATATTGCTCCACTATTTTTCGCCGCAGCATTGGGGGAATTGGTGATCCTCTTCCCATCTTGATTTCTGAGAGACACTGCCACTCTGAAAAGCATTTTTTATACCCAATCATGTTGCCAATTGACCTAATAAGTTGCAAATTGGTCCTCCAGCTGTTCCTCATATGTACATTTAACTTTTCCGGCCTCTTATTGCTACCTGTCCCAACTTTTTTGGAATGTGTAGCTGTCATGAAATCCAAAATGAGCCAATATTTGGCATGCCATTTCAAAATGTCTCACTTTCAACATTTGATATATTTTTTTCACAATGGAATATAGATAACACAAGTTTATGAGATTTGTAAATTGTGAATAAAAAAGGAATGCAATAGTGTCCCAACTTTTTTGGAATCGGGTTTGTACATTAAGTCATCAGTAAAGTTGAGAGGGCCTATAAAAACACATGCTATGCATATGACAGAGCATTTCCTTCTTATTTATTGATGTACATTTGCTCTGATTCAGTATCATCAATTTGTTAATGTACAAATCTACATATTATTAGATGCAGTGTTGGGGGTTTACAAGTAATGCGAGTTACGTAATCAATTACTTTTTTTTTCAAGTAACTAGTAAAGTAACACATTACTTTTTAATTTACAAGAAAATATCTGTTACTTTTTCAAAAAAATTAACGCCAGTTACTTTTTTCCCCATTTACTGACTGATGTAACATTACATTACTTTCTATAAAAAGTAATTATTATTATTATTTTTTTTAGGGAGTAACACAATATTGTAATACATTACTTTTAAAAGTAACTTTCCACCAACACTGATTAGATGTTTCAAAAGTTAGGAAAAAAAAACATAATTTAATAATTTTCATGGGCCAACATGTGAGAGAAAGCGTACAGCATGGAGGACTGTGCAAACTATAAATTCAAATGACCAAAATTGGAGATACAAGGTTTTTGCACAACAAAAACAATACTAAAATCTGGTTATGGCTACTGATAATTACAGCAGTGTAAAACAGCATGTGAATTTGCTTGCTTGGTTTGTCATACATTTCTATAATCAGTTTCAACTTCAATAAATTCAGTCATTCCATTTAAATCATTGGTCTCAAACTCAGTTCCTGGAGGGCCATAGCTTTGCACAGTTTTGCTCCAATCCTAATCAAAAATCATTTATTTTAAATGTTATTACAGATCATATGTAATAAGTTGTAGAATCAATAGATAATGCTTTAAAAATGACTACATGTGACCTTACATGTTTGAGCCTCTATCACTGTATATTTCCAAATATATAAAACTAACTTAAGTTTCACTTGTGACTGCAAGATAATTTATTTTATTTGTCCTCTTTCACAAACAAGTTCTTTTTTCATTGTAAATGCATTTAAATTCATCGTATTCTTCAATCTCTTAACCTTTAGCAAAATCTTTAACATTTTAACCAAGGCCCGTGATTGGCTGTTTGCCAGTGATGTCACACATTCATGTGCACGCGCTCCACAAACTCAGGATCAAAGCCTGAGTTGACAAAGAAAGTTGATGATTGGCATCATAGTACCAATAAAGCCAGATTGAAGTCGTTTGGTTTTGTCAACTTCGAAACTAATCCTGTACCTCTGAATTTGTTCATCTACCATCATGGTACAGACCCCTGATCCAGCTAATCAAGCACTGTAAAAAAATTGCGTAGTTTTTACAAAATAACTCTGGCAGCTGTGGTTGCCAGAATAATTTTGTAAAAAATACAGAAAAACTGTAAATTTTAGTTTTGTTCTGTAAAAGTGTTTACAGTATAAAACTGTAATTTACAAACAGGGAAATTTGAATGTAAACCACTCAATTCAACAACAGGTGGTAAAAGAGAAAGCCACATGAAGAATCATAGCTCGTCACCAGTATCTTCACCACAAGCAGAAGTGTATATACTAATATATAGAAGGTGCACAGTGTCATTCATGCAAACACAAAACACCATCATGGTGACACACATGATACTTGAATAATGCAATAAACTTTCATTAAACAACAGAAGATGTAACATAAAGCCCAAATGTACATAACTGATAACAGAAACTATAATAAAAATACATGATTATTTAAACAAAATTCATTCAAATGTGGAGTGTCACGCAGGGAATTCTGTGAATATCAGTTTACAGTTTTTGACTAAATTATACATTGATTTGTTATTTGTACTTCTAAAAACTGTACAATTAACAGTATTTTACTGTAAAATTACATTAAATGTCTGGTTAGATGTCAGTTTTTCCCTGTAAATAGTACAGGAACTCACTGTTAACATATTAGTTTTTTCAGTAACGTTTTTACAAAATTTTACAGTTAAAATTACACATTTTTTACAGTGAGGTCTTCAGGTTGACCATATTAGCCCGGTTCTGTCAACACTGCACTGGCAAACATCAAACATCGGATAGATTTTAAAATCTTGTTAATTACTTATAAAGCCCTGAATGGCTTAGCTCCTCAGTACTTGAGCGAGCTCTTTTAACATTATAGAACATTATAGTCCTCCACATCCTCTGCATTCTCAAAATTCTGGCCGTTTGATGATACCTAGAATATAAAAATCGACTGCGGGCGGCAGATCCTTTTCCTATTTGGCGCCCAAACTCTGGAACAATCTACCTAACACTGTTCGGGAGGCAGACACACTCTGTCAGTTTAAATTTAGATTAAAGACACATCTCTTTATCCTGGCGTACACATAACACACTAATACGCGTCTATTATTCAAATCCGTAAAAGGATTGTTAGGCTGCATTAATTAGATCAACTGGAACCGGGAGCACTCCCAATAGCACACAATGTACTCGTTACATCGTAAGAAGAATGGCATCTACTCTAATATTTGTCTGTTTCTCTGGTCACCATCAGGTTGTTGTTTGTATCTCTGGATCTCTTCTATCAAGCATTTCTTTTCTTGGGCAATCTTCTGACTTATCTTCTGACGCCTTTTGTTGCAATCTGTAATAAGAACAAAAATAATGGTATTACAATAGAGCTGCCATGGCATTTAATGAACAGAACCAATATAACTTCCTTCTGCATCACTTACATTTAATAATACATACCATTCTGTCTATAAAGGTACTGCTTCTTCTGACAAATGCTTACAAAGAGTGATTCAATGGAGACCTGCAAACCGTGAGCATCAACAGGACTGGTTGCTGCATTTCCTAAATTAAAGGTAAGAAGAAAGAAAAATGTTTCAAACACACAAGTTCTGTTGATTACACACAGTACAGCAGCAACAGATAGACTTTGAGAAAACATACAAGATAGACATGGCTGTCCAAATTAAACATTGTTCTAGAGTACTGGACCTCCACTGACTGCATGTTTCAGCAACAATTTGCAAGCAACAAAGAGGCATCAGCATCTACCAGAGGTGGGACCAACTCATTGTTTTGCAAGTCACAAGTAAGTCTCGAGTCTTTGCATTCAAGTCTCGAGTCAAGTCCCGAGTCAAAATAGGCAAGTCCAAGTCGAGTTGCAAGTCCTCAACTTTTAGCTTCAAGTCTTAAAGAACACTCCACTTTTTTTGGAAATAGGCTTATTCTCCAACTCCTCCAGAGTTAATAAGTTGAGTTTTACCGTTTTTGAATCCATTCAGCCAATCTCCGGGTCTGGCGATAGCACTTTTAGCATAGATCATTTAATCCGATTAGACCAGTAGCATCTCGTTCAAAAATGACCAAAGAGTTTCGATATTTGTCCTATTTAAAACTCGACTCTTCTGTAGTTATATCGTGTACTAAGACCGGCGGAAAATGAAAAGTTTCGTTTTTTTTTTTTTTTTTTTCTTTCTAGGCTGATATGATTAAGAACTATACTCTCATTCCGGCGTAATAATCAAGAAACTTTGCTGCTGTAACATGGCTGCGGCAGGCGCAGTGATATTACGCAGTGCCTGAAAGTAGTCCCCAGCTAGGTAACTAGTTATAATATAGCTGGGGACTACTTTCAGGCGCTGCGTAATATCACTGCGCCTGCCGCGGCCATGTTACGGCAGCAAAGTTCCTTGATTATTACACCGGAATGAGAGTATAGTTCCTAGCCAAATCGGACTAGAAAATCGCAACTTTTCATTTTCCGCCGGTCTTAGTACACGATATAACTACAGAAGAGTCGAGTTTTAAATAGGAAAACTATCAAAACTCTTTGGTCATTTTTGAACGCGATGCTACTAAATGAATTCAAAAACAGTTAATCTACTTATTAACACTGAGGGAGTTGGAGAATGAGCCTATTTCCAAAAACAGTGGAGTGTTCCTTTAAACAAGTCTTTAGTGCTCTTTGCCCAAATTAGTGTCTCAGTATTAATTCCCATATCAAATTTACAGTAATATATATCAGGAAGTCGGGTAGAATATGTTTTTACATAGTTTAATTTCATGTGGGTGGGAGATGGGTGCCCTTAGTAAAACTACTCAAGTTCAATTTAGGGATTGTACCAAAATAGGACAAGCAGTGGGAAAAAAAATATATATATATTTTATTAGTAACAGAATATCAAAGACAACATAATTTCATAGAAATTATGAAATACTTTTTTTTTTTTTTTTTTGGTTACACTTTATTTCGATAGTCCACTTTAGACATTCTACTAACTATAAGTAACTTTATAACTACGTGTCAACTACATGTCTACTAACTCTCAGTAGGGTAGGTTTAGGGTTAGTAGAGTAAGTTGACACATACTTGCAAAGTTTCTGATAGTATGTTGTGGATCCATCAAAATAAAGTGTTAGAAGATATTAATCAGACAGTCTACTAATACTCTAATGACTGCTGGTTGACATGTAGTTGCAAAGTTACTTCCTGTTAGTACAATGTCTAAAGTGGACTATCAAAATAGTGTTACTTTTTTTTTTTTTTTACAAATACTTTGCATGTGTGCATAAGAATATATGCTAGGTGTTTGTTATATCTAGGGGTGTAACGATGTACGAATCGCGGTTGAACGATTCACGGGCATTTTCCAAATGGAAGTGATCATCCCTATCCCCTTGGAGTGGGGACTTGGGAGTGAGCAGGGCACGTGCGTGTCATTATTTCGTCGTTTGGAATGCACTTGGTGAAGGGAGCGCAATTTCCTCATTATCTTCAGTTGGGATGTTCCCGTGACAACGCAGCACGGTGTGCGTCAGCAGATTCGCTGCCGGACAACCGCTTAAAAAAAAAAAAAATACATTTCATAATTTAAAAAGTTTTATATATATTATTTTTTATATATTATATAGCATATTTTAAAAACTTTTTAAAATATAAAATGTATGTTTATTTGCAACAGTTATGCTAACAACAAAAAAAAGACTATTGACATTTAAACGGCGACATCTGCTGACGCACACCGTGCTGCGTAGTCACGGGAACATCCCAGCTGAAGATAATGAGGAAATTACGCTCCCTTCACCAAGTGCATTCGAAACGACTAAATAATGACACGCACGTGCCCTGCTCACTCCCAAGTCCCCACTCCAAGGGGATAGGGATGATCACTTCCATTTGGAAAATGCCCGTGAATCGTTCAACCGCGATTCGTACATCGTTACACCCCTAGATCTAAGCCAATGAGCCATTATTTGGAACCTCAATGAAACTCAGAAAGAACTAAAAGAAATAACTGCTACCATACTTTACATGTGAGAGGAAACCTGCAATATGGATGCAGACAAACTCATGAAGACAGTCATTCAAAAATGCTGTGCTACCATTCTTTATAACTAAGAGTAAAAGACACAATGTTGGGTTACACTTTATTTTGATAGTCCACTTTAGACATTCTACTAACTATAAGTAACTTTGTAACTACATGTTAACTACATGTCAACTAATTCTCATTAATTTGCAACTACATGTCTACTAACTCTCAGTAGGTTTAGGGTTAGTGGAATAAGTTGACACATACTTGCAAAGTTTCTGATAGTCAGTATGTTGTATGTTGTGGACCCATCAAAATAAAGTGTTAGAAGATATTAAGCAGAGAGTCTACTAATACTCTAATGACTGCTAGTTGACATGTAGTTGCAAAGTTACTTACTGTTAGTAGAATGTCTAAAGTGGACTATCGAAATAAAGTGTTACCCAATGTTGTACGTTAAATGTTAAGTATATAATATGCATAGTTGATCGCTAAATTTAGGGGCTATATGTGCTATAGGCTACAGATTGATTTACAACACGTGAATTCAATTAATTATCCTGAAAGAAATAAAAGTGAAATGAGTGCCTGGTGAAGAGGGAGAAAAATTTAGTATATTTTATAGTTGTATATAGACTACAATTCACAAATCATTTTGTGAAAGAACACTTCTTTAAATTATATTTTAAAATGATCATTAGGCCAATTGCTCCTTTATTTTCTTCAAATTATAGCTAATTTTTTTTTTTTACAATAATTAATTTTAAATCTAGCTTAAATCAAGGTTTCTCTAATAATTATTTTGCACCAAACTTTAAACCTTTAAAAATAAGCAGGTTTACATTCTCATATTTAAATCTTGATTATGGATTAACTTTAAACTTAACTGAGGTTTAAATAAAATAAAATGCACATGCAATTAAAATATGAAACTGATTGAACAAAAACAGTGGAGATCTGACAAAAAAAAAAGGTCTCGGAGAGGTGTTTACCAATAAAAGTGAAAATTAAAGCACATTGAGTTGGTAGAAGTGCGAGGGGTCGTGGCGGGATGCGGATCCGTCACTCATGGTCCACCTCGGTGTCGGACAAACAAAAGAAGTGAGGAATATGTTTAGCATTTCACAGCAGCGGTCACGGTGATGAGACGAGCACCAGTGATCGTGGCAGCGCCTCTCCTTTCTCCTGCCCGCTCCGTGTGTCTGCTGGGCGGCGCTTTTCACGAGCGGAGATAGCTACTACTTTTTTTTTCGTATCTTGGTTCTTTTGTTGTAAGTTATGTTATTACTCCATTAATTTATACTAGCATATACTGTATATCAAGCGCTCCCTGAACGCAGTCTCTGGCTTACTGCCAGTCAAGCGCAAGCACGCTGCACCCGTCTAGAGTGATACCGACGCTGATCTGATCAAGTCTTTCCGAGTCACAGGAGTCAAGTCCAAGTCAAGTCTCGAGTCATTGCTGTCTAAGTCGAGTCTCAAGTCTTTAATTATGTCGAGTCAAGTCGCAAGTCATCAAATTTGGGACTCGAGTCCGAGTCAAGTCTCGAGCCGAGTCCACACCCCTGGCATCTACTGTGTGATATTATCTTTATCATCATCGTCAAACATCGTCTGTGTTTATAGCAATCCATAGTCCACGGTCTTTCTTTATTAAAGTCACTGATAGGGGATTATGTCCCCAATCCACACATCAAATTTTATGACCCCATGACCTTTAATTTAGCTCCACCAATAGGTCAAACTTTCTATCATGCTAAAACGGTTTCCTCTGAAATGACAGAAGTGAACGTGGTGCTCTTGCAGATTAAGAAAAAAGTCAAGTCATCTTTATTTATATAGCGCTTTTAACAATACAGATTGTGTCAAAGCACTTAACAGTATCAAATTGGAGGATTGTCAGTAATGCATAATGATAAGATTAAACACTCAATTTTCAGTTAAAGGCATTTCATTATTGAATTCAGAGATGTCATTGTCTAGCTTAGTTTAGTTGAAATAGTATCTGTGCAATCAAATTTACGATAATCGCTAGAAATTAAGTGTCCCCAACTGAGCAAGCCAGAGGCGACAGCAGCAAGGAACCAAAACTCCCTCTGTGACAGAATGGAGAAAAAAAACCTTGGGAGAAACCAGGCTCAGTCGGGGGGCCAGTTCTCCTCTGGCCAGATGAAACCCCGCAGTTCAATTCCAACCGCAGCCATGTCAGATCGTGTAAAGGGCTTATCTGGGGCCGGATTCACAAAAATCTTCTTAAGAAATAAGTTAAGAAATTTCTTAAGATAAATTCCACGAAGTTCGTAAGAATGTTCGTAAGTGCAATTCTTGAAAAATTCTTAAGTTCTCAAATATATTCTTAAGAACATCTTAACTTTTTTCTTAAGAAGAAAATGACAGTCTTTATCTGAGTGAAAACATGATGCACTGATAAACTCACTGCGCTTCCTGCAGATTACCATATAATAATCATAATAAGCACGCACACTCTTTTTGTCGTGACTTTGACTGGCACTCAGCTTCACGTTTTTAATGCGGCGTGTTTTTGAACAGCCTGTCTGTCTCAAGCTGCAGCGATCTGTTTCATTCGTTTTTGTGCTGTGCTTTTGTGCTCTCATCCGAGTGAACACTACCGGTTTGTGTGTACGCGCTGCTACAGCGAACGTGTCCTGTGTATCGGCGCATTCATATGCGCTGCATAGCCTACTGCCAAAGATTATGTCGTATTTATAGGCTAAAATAAAAGCGTCCAATTAAAGCTTCCTATCTGACTCGTTTTGTAGAGTTGCTACTGAGTTTTGAAGTCAGAAAAAAGGCTAGTCATTCATGACCGATCATTGTTTACATTATCAGTCATCACTGTCACTTCAGAAAACTCCTGCACATCCCTATTAATAGTCCTAACTATGTATTATATGTAGCTAATGTTGTTGTAATGCTTAAATATAACAATTCATTTGAAATAACCCAATCAATTTATTAAATAATTCTTACTGTTTTGGATTTAAGACAAGTCTGGGGCTGTCCTAAATTTAAGAAGTTATTTACGATGATTTTTAAGATTCTTTTCAAGAATTTGAATTCTTCTTAGGTTTTGTCTTAAGAATATTCTTATTCCCAAAAATTCTTATCTTTTTTCATAAGATTGTTCTTAAGTTAAAAAATAAGAAGAAAATGGCAGTTAAGAAGAAATTTCTTAATGTTTCGTGAATCCGGCCCCTGATTTCCGTGGTCTTGTCCTGATGGAGAATTTTAATTTATAATTTAATATATTTGTTATATGCGTTTTATTCATTATTTGTATTATAGCAAATAAATCATATAAATGAAAAACTTATAATTCTCTGTCTATTTTTATAATATATATTTGTTTGTTTATTATAATTTAAATTTATAGTTTAATTTTATTTATTTATATATATATATATATAATAAATAAATAAATATGTGGCATGCTGTTCAGGAAAATTTGAGTATGTGGAATGGAATGAAACTTGATTATATGGAATGAAAGTCTGAATATATATATATATAGAATAAAAGTTTGAATATATGGGACGAAACTTGAATTGGGTGTATGTATTTTGAAACAAGAGAATGGTATCTTACAGGTAAAAAAACAACAACAAAAAAAACTTCTAGTAATCTACATCGATGCTATTTTTGTCGACAAATAAAAATGTGATACATTCCCAGTCAGAACTGATGTTTCGGGGATTCCAATCATAGGAAGGAAAGACTAAGGACATTTTTTGACATACTATTTAATATATAGACTTTACTATCAGGATTATTATAGTTAACTAGAGCCATAAATAGTATGTGTTAGGCCCTGATGAGCACAGAATTGAGCTCTATTTTGTCTTTTTGCACTTGAATTGTCAAAAACACACACAATTGTCAAACTGTCAGTTTAGTCATGTATTCAAGTAACAGTTGTGTGATACTTACAGTAAACGCTTAATTAATGCATTACAGTTTAACCAAACTCAGTAGATTTTAGTCAAATAAATCTACTGTATTTTTAGTCGACTAAAACAATTCAAATGACTAAAATATGACTAAAACTATATGGCATTTTAGTCAAAAGACTAAAACTAAAGCAAAATGCTGTCAGAATTAACACAGTTTGGAGTGTACGTCCCATCATCTCAGACAAAATTTTTAGTTCAACAAAGTATTGGAAAATTTGAGGAAAGGATATTTTTAAAGTCATTCAATTCAGAAAACTATTGTTCTGATAAGGATATAACTAGCTACAGTATATTATTATTCATTAAATACTGTCAAATTTACATTTTTAATTCCATACACTGCAAACTTCATTCTATATATTCAGACTTTCATTCCATATATTCAATCATCATATTATAAATATCATAATTTCCTGAACGGCATGCCATAATATATGTATATGTATATGTATATGTATATGTATATATACATATACATATACATATACATATACATATATATGTATATGTATATATAGTTTGGGTGCTAAATAGGATCTGCCGCCCGCAGTCGAAATCCTTAGGTTCATAACTGCTCATTGAAAACTAGATCTGCAGAAAACAACTGAGATACTTGCAGCAAGAATGAGAACCAACAAGTGCCTTTTGAAAATATCAGAATTACAATCTGAGCATGGACGAATGCTGCAAACATGGAGCCCTGGATATTGGGTCCTACTGACACATTGTGCTTGGCCTCTAATTTGCTACCTCAACTGATATTGTTCCATTTTGGGCTGATTTACATGAACATGCTCCAATCATTCTGTTTTCATTGCTAAAAGATTTACTTTCTTTAAGTCAAAATACTAATTGAAGACTTATTACCTGCAAATAGTGCCCATCCCTACACCATAATTTAACATCAAGCTACAGCTACATGCATTACAACCAAATTACTCCAACAGTGTTTATGTATAAAACATTGTCCTTACGGCTACTGGCCCACTGCTTAACATCAACAACCCATAGTTTTAGCATGTCATCACAGCAATGCAACTGGTCCTGCATCCTCTTTAGGCTCTGTTACATCCAAAGTCTTTTTCTACTGTCTGCAAAACAACAACACAAAATGCTTTTAAAAATAATCTTTTAAAGAACCAAAAAGTATATATTCCTGCCTGATTTACATATTCAACTACATATACATAGCTGAGGTTCTGCACTTCTACAATGTCTACATACAGAGCTGGGTAGTAACTGATTACATGTAATCTGGATTATGTAATCAGATTCCAAAAATTAAGGACTTGTAATCAGAGTAAGTTACATTTTAAAATACTCGTAATCAGACTACAGTTACTTTTTATGGATTACATGATTACATATTATTCACACAATAGCAATAAATTATTCATAAATCATTGATTCTATTTTCATTTTAATTAATTAGTTTATTAATTAATACTTTTAATTAAACTCATAACCACTCTGCAGTTCCTTTACGAACCCTAGTTTGGGAAACCTTGATGTAATACAATGTTTAACGCATTTCATGTTGTAAATTACAATGAATGGAACAAGTGTTCTCACTCTTTGCATTTTTTTACATCATTATGGTACAAGATAGTGCTATTTAAATCAATGTGATAAATGAGTTAAATCAAAAGTAAACTGATTATATTACCTAAAACGTGTAATGTAATGGATTACGTTACTGACTACAATTTGTGTCGTAATCTGGAATCAGTAACGGATTACAATTTGTAAGTAATCTACCCAGCTCTGTCTGCATAGGGGTAACGGTATGATGCATTTTGGTTGGCCTTCAAGTTCAAACTTAACTATTTAAAATAGTTCATCCTTAATCAGTACATGAACATACCTTTTTGAATCTGGAAGACAAGACAATGTTGTAAGGGTTTTATACATAAATATAATTTAATTTAGCTCAAAGGGAATCATTAATGATTTTATAGGGAATTTGAACAGAATCACTGTTTTGCGGCTGATCACTGAGCGATTCACTGAACGAGCCGTATAACATTAATTCTACACTGGATATTAAAATCCAAAATATAGTGAAAACACTATTAATAAGCACAGTAACAAGATCGGCAGATTAAGACATTAACTTGTAAGCACAAAACACAAGATACTTCTCTTTTCAATATAAATAAGACTTTATTTATATAAACCTAATACATAAACTAACCTAACATGAACACACGCATTCACACATTCACACGTTGCAGAAAAAGAGAAAGGATGAGTTTAGAGAATGAGAATGTGAAATCCCAAGTTTACAGCAATATGTGCTATTGCATAGACCTGAACAACCATCAATCACTTAATTAACCCTCGCGTTGAGTTTCTCAATGAGGCTAAAATTTATATTAAATACACCAGCTCAGTTATAATCTGGAGTTTGTACTTGCGTTGCCTTGTGTTACAGGGATTCCCTTTTGTCTTCGTCGTCGTTGCAGGAAAGGGGTTTTCCCGAGTTGGTGATTGGCTGGAAGTTCAGTAGTCTTTGAAGCGAGGTCTTGGGAAGCCAATGGTTGGGCCGTTGGCTGAGGATGGTCTTGGAGTCCGTTTCTGGTTGAAGTTTGAAGCGGGTGCAGTCGCTGGACTTTGCGGCAAACTTAACTTTTGAACACGAGACTCAACGGAAAGAAAAGAAACTAAAGTAAAAGAATAAAATGAGTAATGAGACTAGGTGGTTTTTCTTCTCATCGTGGTGTTAAGTAGCAACTGGCCTGTAGGCCAGAGCACACCCAAAGAGCGCTAAAACAGCGTCAAAACGCTGTGGCGAGAAGAAGAAGGGAAGAGAAGAGGCAGCTTAGAGAGAGATTTGATGGTGTCCTGAGTTCTTAAACTCGGCTTTGGGACACATCCCATTTGGTGTTTTGACCAATTAGATAGGCTATTGTCTTAGCTAGGGTTGTTCCTTCCATCATAAATCAGCCTGTTATCAGTCACATGGTCTGAATTTTACACACTCTTGCAAAGTATACTTTTGGACATGATTTCTATAACCAGAATATGATACATTTGACACAGAATTAATTGAAAGAAACATTTCAAGCTAGAAATGTCAAACTCATACATACCAAACACGACTAACCTTAAAGTCATTCAATAGTTATTAGAAAGACATACATAATATGTGCTTAAAACATGATAGTCTAATATGTGATTACATACATAATATAGTGTTATGCCTAGCATTGTCCTTTTAGGATGGTTTTATGTGCATATGAAAAAGAAAGTCTCTGTGTACCAAAAAGAAGTGTTCTTTGGCCAGAGGAATTTCAGTCTGGTTCTTTGTCTTGTATGTGTGGGGGAGAAGTCAATCTGAAGAAGCTTGTGATTTCTCTTGTGGAACGCCATGTGATGGCCATCTCTTTGACCATTAATCTTGACTATTTACCCCAAATTTGATGATCTCCTTCCTGCGTAGAACACTTATCAATAAGTGTTCTTTTGTCTTAATGTTGCGAGCTGTTCTGTGAAAGAGGCTTGTTAGTTAGGCTTGCTCCAGAAGTCAGAGATAGGAATCTTTACGACGTTGTCCGATTCTCTTGGAATTTCAGCTCCTCATGTTTCGATCTTCTGATCGAATCTTAGTTTTGTCTGACTCGTTCTGACGCTACAATGTGGAGGCCATTCTCTTTACGCTGATTCCACCCAATAGCATGGACAGTAAGCATATCAGTTCTTACTCTAAAGAACAATATATTTTAAAAAAATCACAATAAATTATAAAATGTTAATTTATTTGCAGAAGCTTACAAACCTGACTTGGCCTGACTTTGTGGTCAGGGCACATCTGGAGAGAAAACTATTGACTTGCTGTACTTCTTCACCAAGAGTGGTTCCAGCACTTTCCTGGTTCCTTGCATTCCACAGAATATATAGAAAGCAGTGGATTTGTTAAACAGCGTGGACAACAGGGTGACCAATACTGATGCATATCCTGAGGTCACCAGCTGGACAGCACATGGGGGCCTGGGTTGTTGTTTAGGTCACAATGTCATTCATTGTGGCACTTTACATTAATTGTTGGCTACATCATACTCTGAAATTATAAGTCAAGTAGTTAAAAGCTTCACCTCGCATTTTGTATTGTGGGCTTTGGCATTCATCACGGACAAGCAATGTCTAATTTTCTGAAGAGACACATAACGGCAGGTAACATCCATGGCCAAAAATGTAGCATCCTGGTACTGTTTTTGGAGAAACATTGAATATGCAAAGATTATAGAATGTTAATTCATGCATTTACAACCTCAAGGTTAGATTATTGTATTGCTTTATTGGGTGGTTGTTCTGCATGCTTAATAAACAATCTACAGATGGTTCAAAATGCAGTAGCTAGAGTCCTTACTAGAACCAGGAAGTATGACCACATTAGCCCGGTTTTGTCAACACTGCACTGGCTCCCTATTAAACATTGTATAGATTTTAAAATCTTGTTAATTACTTATAAAGCCCTGAATGGTTTAGCTCCTCGGTAACGTTTTGAGAACGTCTACTGCGTTCTCAAAACTCTGGTCATTTGATAATACCTAGAGTATCAAAATCAACTGCGGGTGGCAGATCCTTTTCCTATGTAGTGCCCAAGCTCTGGAACAATCTACCTAACACTGTTCGGGAGGCAGACACACTCTGTCAGTTTAAATCTAGATTAAAGACCCATCTCTTTAACCTGGCGTACACATAACGCACTTCTAATATTCAAATCCGTTAAAGGATGGTTAGGCTGCATTAATTAGGTCAACCGGAACCGGGAACACTTCCCATAACACCTGATGTACTTGTTACATCGTAAAAAGAATGGCATCTACACTAATATTGGTCTGTTTCATTCTTATTCCGAGATAACCATAGCCACCAGATCCAGTATCCAGATCAGATGGTCACTGCAGTCACCCGGATCCTGTCTGTATCCAGATCAGATGGTGGATCGGCACCATCTCTACCGTCCTGAACGTCAACAGAGACCAGGACACCTAGATTAGCCCCAGAGACAGATCCCCAGTGAGGACCTCGTCACCTAGACAGACATCGGGACAAGACCACGGGAACCAGTGTACACAGTGTAGTCCTCTACACAATCTGACTTTGCTGCAGTTGGAACAAACTGCTGGTTTCGTCTGGCCAGAGGAGAACTGGCCCCCCGACTGAGCCTGGTTTCTCCCAAGGTTTTTTTCTCCATTCTGTCACCGATGGAGTTTTGGTTCCTTGCCGCTGTCACCTCTGGCTTGCTTAGTTGGGGACATTTTCATTTCTAGCGATTATCGTCGACTTGATTGCACAGATACTATTTAAACTGAACTGAGCTGGACAATGACATCATTGAATTCATTAATGAAATGCCTTTTAACTGAAAATTTAATATGTAAAATTACAAGATTAAATTGACACAATATTTTCCTATTTTGATATTGTGAAGTTGCTTTGACACAATTTGTATTGTTAAAAGCGCTATAAAGGTGACTTGCCAGTCTGAAGTAAACAAATTATAGCACAGCTTTCGATGACAAACTACAAGATCACCAATGCAAAAGAAGGATGCAAATGACAAATGCTGTCTAGTATGGTCTTTAGTTCAGTTCATTTCAGTACCCTGAAATATTACAGCAACTTGTGAACCTTGAACCTCATATGTGGGTATATTTGAATTTACGCCCTGCTTAGACTCGGCCACCGTTTTTGCCATACTGTCCAGTTTTACAATTACTTATAATAATCAATAAATGCATTTGTCTTTCAGCTTCACATTTTTACTCACTCTTCCAAACTGATTTGTTCTCTGGTACAACATTGCCGTGAAGGCTTTCACGGACATTCCTGGAGCTGTTGTCTTCATAGCCTCAAAGGAATGGAACAGATCTTGTTGGAACAGTGTCTGTGCTTGCATGGTAGCAGGCCAGTAACCACTCCTTCTGGAGCCCATTGCTTATTGCCATGTTTGCATGTTAGCACCAGAATGTGAAGATTGTAAGGGCCTGAGACCACATTAAAAACAAATAAATAACAAGGAACTAAAGTGTAATGTGTTAATAATAATAATAATAATTATTATTATTATTATTAGTTTTTTTACGCAGTCCTACAATTTATGCAAACCAGTATGATGGATCTACCCACAGAAATTGCAACATCACCAGTATCACAGGAGCAAATCTTTTGAGGACAGGCTGTTGGCAGCAAACAATTTACAAGAGCAAAGGACAATCAGGATGACATTAAAGACTGTTTGGATTGTGAGCGAGTACTTGGAAAATGTAATGCATAATTTAATAATGTTGTGAGGGCAAAAAAATGCAAATCGTTTGAAAAAGAGACACCAACCTTAATATACTTGTCATCATGGAGTTTCACACAACTGTTGGAGGAATGTATTTGTAAAAGCCATTCATGGTGGTTTGCCTATTGTGCTGAGTGTGGTGTTTTTGTACCAATTGATCACACTCTGCACAAAACCACTCTGAGGGCAAACATTCCCCACAAGGGAAAATGGCTTCTCTCACATGTCAGTGATTACAAGTCATCTGGACAATGTTCTCAACTGACAACAATTTGGCAAGGTTTTGTGGCCTCGCCTGTTGTCAACACTATTGGACCTCTTTCTGTCTTATCAACATTTTTTATTTTTCATACATAACATCCAAAAAAATAAACAAATAAATAAAAATACAAAATAATAATTAAAAAAAAAAAAAAAAAACAACAACAACAACAGACACATACTCAATATCTCAAAGTCCAGTCAAAGGGAGGGAGAGAGGGAAGGACAAGAAAAACATAAAAGTCACTCCTTTATACAGTCACGTATATCAAAGAGAAAGCACTGCCAAGCATCAATGGTAGAAGGCTTGGCCCCATTGATTCGTGCTGTTGTACATTCACAAGTCACTATTTGCAGGAGGCTACGGATCCAATATGTTTTTCCCCACATGTGCGGTGTAAACCAGTTTTGTATTATTGTCTTCTTTGCAGCTGTAAAACCAGCAAACAACATTCTCTTTTGCATTGAAGTTATACAGAGGCCAGAATCATCATTAAGAAGACACAAACTTGGATTAACAGACCAATCAATATGCAGTAAGGATGATAGAACCAGGTTTACATGTGTCCATAGACTGATGACGACAGGACATTCCCAAAACCTATGCAGAAAAGTACCTGACGATGTAGTATTACATATATGGCAGTTGAGATTCGGTTGTAGCTTCATTTTAAATCTTTTGTAAGGAGTTATGTATGCTCTATGAATGACTTTGAAGTGAATAAGACAATGAGCCAGATTTTTAGATGTTAAACTGAGATTAGACCACACTCTCTCCCAGTCGACAGACAAATTAAGGTCAGATAATTCCCTATTCCAAATAGTTTTAATAGAAAGGTTTTGTAATGCAATCATATGCAGTCATATAATGCTTATTATATATTAAAGAAACAGACGGCCGACCAACAGATGGTGCAATCCAATCTTGCATAGGATGAGAGGAGATGGGAGATGCCCAAGGAATTCCATACGCTTTGAGAGCAGAACGTAATTGAAGAAAGACAAAATATGCGGATGCTGGTAGACAAAATTTGGTTCTTAATGTCTGAAATGAATATAAGCCCTGGTTATCATATATATCACCGCATGTGTTTACACCCAAAGAGGACCAAGGGGGTTGGACAAATGGACGATTTCCGCATACAAAATTAAAATTGTGCCATAAAGGTGTACCGTTACAAAATTTGAAGGTTCCTCCTATCCGACGTTCCACCGTTTTCCAGATTTTAATAGAGTTGGCCACAACCGGACCAAATTTATAATTATCCCCTTTTTTTCCTGTGCCAGTAAATAACATATCTTGGAGTCTATTTGGTTTAACCTTGTCAGCTTCAATCACTCTCCAAGAAACTGTAGATTGAGGATCAACCCAATTATGAAGAGCCTTAAGCTGGAACGACCAATAATACAGTTCAAAATTTGGTACAGCCAGTCCTCCTGCGCTATTAGGATGTTGTAATGTGGTAAGCTTAATTCTGGGGCATTTATCATTCCAGATAAATTTAGAAATTATGGAGTTGATCTCCTTAAAGTAACCTGGAGGGGGAGAAAGTGGTAGCATAGAGAAAAAAAAATTAAATCGAGGTAACAAATTCATCTTAACAGTGGAGATTCTTCCTTGAAGAGATACTTTAAGATTCTTCCATCTTTGAATGTCATTTTTGACCCTAACTAAAATATTACTAAAATTGTCCCTGGCAATCTTATGAATGTTTTTATGTATGGTAATGCCCACATAGATGAAAGATTCCTTAATAGGGATAAATGAGGGAATAGAAGAATTAACTTTAACATTGTTAATTGGCATTAAAGCAGATTTGCTCCAATTTATTTTGTATCCTGATAAGCTACTAAAATTATCAAATTCCTTAATTATACTAGAGACTGAAACATCAAAGTGGTCTAAATATAGAATAATATCATCAGCGTTATAATGAAATACTATGATTATGATCATGAATCTTAATCGATACTTCAGATTTCCTGATGGCTTGTGCTAAGGGTTCAAGAGATAGACAAAACAATAAGGGGGAAAGCGGACATCCCTGCCTTGTTCCCCGCTGCAAAGGGAACGGGGGGGAAATAATATTACCAGTTATGACTGATGCTGCAGGTGAGTGGTATAATGTCTTAATCATAGAAATGAAGTGTTCACCGAAGCCGAAACATTGCAGAACTGCCCACATATAATTCCACTCTAGCCTGTCAAAGGCTTTTTCTGCATCAAGTGAAAAGACCGCACAAGGGGTCGGGTGGGAGTCTGCAAAGTCGAGAATATGAAGGAGTCGACGCATATTGTCAGATGCATTGCGCCCCTTGATGAAACCAGTTTGGTCCTCCTTGATCAAACTATGAATTACCTTCTCCATACGAAAAGCAAAAACTTTAGCATAGATTTTAAGATCACATGGGATAAGCGAAATCGGTCTGTAGCTGGAACAATCTAATGGGTCTTTCCCTTTTTTAAGAAGTAATGAAATCAGTGATGTTTTTCCATCTCTATGAAATACCCCATGTTCAATTGCAAAATTAAATGAATTAAGCATAAGTGTCCCTACCAAATCCCAAATTTCTAAATATAATTCAGGGGGGAGACCATCTAGACCTGGCGATTTGCCCTTTTGAAGGCTTTTTAGAGAGATGTGCAGCTCCTCCAAACTTAATGGGGCCTCCAAAGATTCTTTATCCATCTGTGAGATTCGAGGCAGTTCCAATTTATCTAAATACTGCTTACAAATTCATCAAAATCTGTTTCGGCTTTATACAGATTCATGTAAAAACCTTTAAATATGTCATTAATTGCCGCAGGGTTCGTGGTGACCTGATCATCCGATGATTTTATTGCGCTAATAGACTCACATTCTTTCAACCTAAGGGCCAATAAATGACTAGGTCTCTCTGATTCAAAATAATATTTTTGCCTAGTCCTATTTAAAATAAATTCCGCCTTTGAGTGTGAAAGTAAATCATATTCTTCTTTTAAAGAGGACAACTGTGTAGCCTGTTGATCAGTAAAATGTTGTTTTTGTAGGTTTTGCAATGATTGGATTTTATTTTCTAATTGTGTAAACTGGTGAGTTTTCGCTTTGGCAAGTGTAGAAGAGAAAGATATACAGAATCCTCGTATGGCACACTTAGTCGATTCCCACATTATTTGAGGATCCACATCAGAGGGCATATTGACTTCAAGAAATTCCTTAATATATTCTTTTAGTGAAGTAATGAAAGTCTGATTACTTAATAATGATATGTTAAAGCGCCATCTAGGGGACTTGGCTTTAACATCGGAGAGAGGAACACTGCACAACACAGCAGAATGATCAGATAATAAAATTGGTAATATAGAAATGGAGGAATTCGACGAAATTAAATATGGGCTGAGAAATATGTAGTCTATCCTAGAGAAAGTCTTATGTCTATTAGAAAAAAAAGTGAAGTCCTTAGCTTTAGTATTCTGAATTCTCCAAAGATCGATTAAGTTGAGCTCCATGATAAATTTTTTCAGTAATTTAGAAGATGGATTGGCTGTTGTATCAGATTGAGATTTATCTAAAGCAGGATTTATGACAGCATTAAAATCACCACCCACAACTAATGGGCAGTCAGTCTGCTCAAGTAATGTTTTGGAAATCTGTGTAAGGAACGCACTGTCCGTCTCATTCGGACCGTAAATAGAGACCAATGCTAACCTATTATTATATATTTTGCATCTGATAAAAACAAATCTACCCTTCTCATCACTACCAAGGTGTTCAATTGTTAAATTTAACTTTCAATTAACAAGGATAAGCACCCCCTTAGTTTTATTTTGAGCGCAGGAAAAAGCCGCTAATTTATAATATTTATTCTGAAAACGTGCCACGTCAGATTGTTTTAAATGCATCTCTTGAATTAGGGCACAGGAAATAGATTTACGGTGTAAATATTCTAACACACGGGTTCGTTTAACAGCAGAATTTAAACCATTCACATTCAGTGATAAAATATTTAGAGTATGCATTGAATATTCATAATCCCAAAATTGTAATCAATAAATGAAAAAAAAACAGAAGCACTTCCATTCTGTAAGTAGCATGTAAACGCTGATGTGCATTTTAGATACCAAACCTCCTAGATGAAAAATCCCTTTAGAAATCAGATAAAATAAATAACAGTATAAATGTCTGTTGTAAAAAGTAAAAACAACATAAAAACCTGAACAACCAACAACCATAAACAAGGAACAACTCAGACCGCACATTACCGAGAACATAGGTCTGACTGAGCAACAAAAATAGTGATGGTTCGTGACCGATCCACTCCAACGCAAGACATGTCTCCCGAAAGGCCCACACAGCCAAAAAATATTTTTAATTAAACCTACTCTCAATTAGTCCCCTCCAAAAAAGAGAGAGAAAAAAAAAGGAGTGTCAGTCTTACCAGCAAAGAGATCGTTGTACCGGATATATAGGGACAATATCTCGGTAGTAGAGAGGAGAGAAGAAAAAGCAAAAAATAGAGTTAGCAAGCGTCCATGTCCATCCTACCACCATCCCCTACTGGGCAGCTAGGACCATGTCCATCCCGGCCATCAAGTTCCTTCCGTTGGACCGGAGAGACAGCGGCCGCTGTTCCCCCGTCGCTGCCCCGCAGAGCCGCGGCATATGTCTTCTGCTGAGACAGGGAGCTGATAAAATCCTCCGCTTTCTGAGGGGAATCGAAGCTTTTCTGTTCCCCTTTGTGCCGTAGTTTAACCTCCGCCGGATAGATGAGGAAGGGCTGGAGGCCAAGCACTGTCATCTTCTTCAAAACCGGACCAAATGCCTTTCTCCTGATCGCTGTAGCTGGACTAAAGTCGGGAAAAAATAGTAGTGTGACATTGTTCTGTGCGCATTTCACCGGATAGGCCTGCCGAGCACCCTTCAGGATATCTGATCTGTCATGCCATCTCAGTACACGGAAGATAAGAGTGCGCGGCCGATCGGAGCCTCTCCCTCCGTCATACACGCGGTGCGCCCGGTCAATCTCAATGTCACGGCCCCTCAAGGAAGGAATCCACTTCGGAAGATGAACTCTGAGGAAACCAGCCGCGTCGGATCCCTCAGCCCCCTCTGGCAGCCCCACCAGTCGTACGTTGTTCCTCCTGCACCTGTCCTCCATATCCGTCATCTTCTCGGTGAGTCGCTCCAGCTGGTTTCTTACGTCCGTGACTGCCCTCCTATCCTCACGTGCATCTGCTTGCACAAAATCAACACGGTCACGTGTCTGCTTCGCCGCGGTAGTTATGGCCTCAAACTCCTCTCTTAGCTCTTTAACAGACTTGTTGGTCACTTGTATATCCTCACGCAGTTTGCGCAATGCTGGAATCAGTACAGAGTCCATCGCATCTCTTACTGCCGAATTCACAACCGAATTCAAAGTGTTTTGCTGCTCTTTAAATGCTAGTTCAATACGGCTAGCGATAGCATCGTCGAGGTCTTCTCTGGAGATGGTGGAATCTCTGAATTTTTTCTTCATTGGCGATTGCTCAATCTCTCTTTTCCGATCCCCTTTGTCTGCCTTAGCACTCATGATGGGTCCAATGCAGAGTGGTTCAAATTTTACTGACAGGATCTTACAATATGTGGCAAAGTGAGCAGAGCGAAAGACTAAGCTTGCATCGCCGTCGAAGGGTCACGTGATCCCCCACCTCTTTCTGTCTTTAACACCAAAAGTGTTTTAAAAGTTTTTCTACTTACCAAGATTGGTAGTTAGTACATGGTGAAGAGTGATGGAGGAACTAGCAGATGGAAGAACAAAATAACAAACCATATTAGAACAATTCTTTCAAACTCTTTGCCAGATGCACAAAAACAAACACTGAAAGCTTTGGCAAACTTGCAACATATCAAACCTAAATGTATTTGGCATAATAATGTAATTTACATTATTAATGTGCAAGAAGTATTTTATAGTGCAACAGCACTATAAAACCAGCACCTAATTCAAATCACACATTATCACTCTTTACTAAAAGTATTTGAAATTCATTTTATAAGATGGACACTAACCAGCAGATTAACCTTTTTTCCTCCATTTGCTGGTGGTCACATGCTGTCCATCACGGTCCCTCTTCCACCAGGTCACTTTAGATCGACCTATGACTTCAGGATCCTGAGTTTGTGTTTCTTTATGGACGTAGCATGTAATAAAACACAGATGGTTGAAAAATAATCATTAACTAACTGGAGTTAATAAATTACACATTTGTGTATAACAAGAATGAAACTTGGCTGTATCTCTTCAACAAATGCATCCCCGAGCAGAAGAACAGCTTCTAGTTTGTTCTTATTTCCACTTGACATGGTACTAAAACTAAAAATAAAAGTGTCAGTTATATCTGAGATCTGCCTGCAACTCAAACTTGCTGACTAACTAAATGAAAAGTTTGGACCACATAAGATATGGGTATATGAGGGTAAAGGGTGATTAAAACGTCAAATTTTCTGATATAGGGTAATGGTGTCTGACTATTTGCCATGAAGAGGGCAGGAGAATGCAGATTTTCATTACAAACTCTGGTTGCAACAATAATGATATTTCTGTATTCATTTTGTTTATTTTACCAAGGTTATGTCACCTAACCTATTACCTATCATCAACTACAGATTCAT
This sequence comes from Acrossocheilus wenchowensis, assembly GCA_029620275.1. Classification (NCBI taxonomy): domain Eukaryota; kingdom Metazoa; phylum Chordata; class Actinopteri; order Cypriniformes; family Cyprinidae; genus Acrossocheilus; species Acrossocheilus wenchowensis. The sequence continues at coordinate 20,323,717 of CM056147.1, forward strand.
GTTTTTTTTTTTTACATTTATATTTAGTCATTTAGCAGATGCTTTTATCCAAAGCGACTTACAAATGAGGACAATGGAAGCAATCAAAATCAACAAAAGACCAATGATACGCAAGGGCTATAACAAGTCTCAGTTAGTTTAACATAGTACACGTAGCAAGGTTTTTTTAAATTATATAATAAACTAGAATGTACATTTCCTGAAGAAAATGTGAGTGGTGCTTGCAGTGGCAAAACTCAACACTCAGTTGCTAGGTCGGCATTGAGTGTTTTCCATGGCACTGCTAGGCAGTTGCTAGGGCACTCGGGGTGGTTGCTAGGGTACCCAGGGTGGTTGCTAAGGTGTTGCTATGTGGTTGCTAGGGTACTCAGGGTGGTTGCTAGGATGTTGCTATACGCTTGCTAAGGTACTCAGTGTGGTTTCTAGGGTACCCAGGGTGGTTGCTAGGATGTTGCTATGTGGTTGCTAGGGTACTTGGTGTGGTTGCTAGGGTGTTGCTATGCGGTTGCTAGGGTACTCAGGGTGGTTGCTAAGGTACCCAGGATTGTTGCTAGGGCCGTTGCTAGGGTACCCAGGGTGGTTGCTAAGGTAAATGGGGTGGTTGCTAGGGTGTTGCTAGGCAGTTACTAGTTGTCACAGATCGTTACTATGGAGTTTTATAGAGTTCTTAGTTTGAATTAGCACTTAGCTAATCACTATTAGCATGTAGCAAATCACTGCTAGCATGTGTAGCATGTTTGGAAGTCCTATTTGTTAGCATGAGTCAAAAGAACCAACTCTCAAGTCTATACGACATTCTGATGCAAAGATATAGGACTTGATAAATGGTTGCTAGGGTACTCTGTTTGGTTGTTAGGAAGTGGCTTGGCAGCTGCCAATGATGATACTCCAAAGGCTGTTTGCCATTATGAATAATATAAACCAACCCCCATGTCTCTATGACATTCAGATTTGAAGATATGCCTGTTTGGGTTTGGGTTGCTAGGGTACTCGACATTGGTTGCTAGGGAGTGGCAAGGAAGTGTCTATGGTGATTCACCATTGGCTGTTTGCTGCCCCGAGTCAAACGAACCCACCCCCATGTCTCTATGATATTCAGATTTGAAGATATTCCTGTCTGGGTTTGGGTTGCTAGGGTACTCGACATTGGTTGCTAGGGAGTGGCTAGGAAGTGTCTATGGTTATTCATGATTGGCTGTTTGCTGCTCCGAGTCAAACGAGCCCACCCCCATGTCTCTATGACATTCAGATTTAAAGATATGGCTGTTTGAGTTTGGGTTGCTAGGGTGCTTGATAATGGTTGCTAGGTTGTGGCTAGGAAGTGTCTATGGTGATTCATGATTGGCCGTTTGCTGCCCCGAGTCAAATGAGCCCACCCCCATGTCTCTATGACACTGTGATCCGAAGATATCCATCTAGGCTTTTAACATGGCAGTCTATGGGATCAGTTGCTAGGGTGCTATAAATGGTTGCTAGGGCGTGGCTTGATAGCTTCATAATGATCCTGAGAGTCTGATTGGTTGGCTGAGTAAAATGAGCCCACCCCCATGTCTCTATGATATTGTGATGCAGAGTTATGTTCAATGCAAAATTCCTATGTAAATTACCATAGTAGAAAAATGTGTGCTGTTTCATGGGCCGTCCCTCACCATAGTATGTCAATGGGGCAATTTTGGAATGCTCTTGTGCCCCAGGGGTACAACTTATACCCCATTGCGGGGTATGTTCTCGCACAGCTTGATAGCCTCTCTAAATGTGGTGATTCATGTGTTTCTACGAAATTCTCGCTCTGAGCTACGACTCGTCAAAGTTGGCTGCAATGTTAAGTCTATGGGATTTTTCGGCCGATTTTTCACCCACTGTACGATTATCGTACACCCGATCGCTTATAAAAGATATAGCACACCTCTCCTCAATAAGCCGCACGATTTGACGCCTCTTTCATGAGTCTGTGACGAACGGTGCAGGAGGAGTAGCGAACCAAAGTTTTGTCCAGAAGAAGAAGAAGAAGAACTAGAATATACATTTTCTGAAGAAAATGTGAGTGGTGCTTGCAGTGGAAAAACTCGGCGCTGGGCAGATACTACAGTGTTCCACTCGATTGTAGAGAGTGTTCTGCACGATTGTAGAGAGCCAACTCCCATGTCTGTATGATGTTGTGGAGCTGAGATATGGCTTCTTTATGTTGCTATACGGTTGCTAGGGTTCTGTATGTGGTTGCTAGGGTGTAGCTGCACAGTCGCCATGGTAATACTTTAATACTGGGTTTTCAGCCTCAACAAAAGAGGCCACCCCCATATCTATACCATTTTGTGGTGCTGAGAAATTGCTTATTCATGTGTTTGTTCAGTTGCTAAGGTACTCTAATTGGTTGCTATGGTGTGACTATGCAGTTTATGGAATGGTATTTAAAGGCTATTTGACAGTCTGAATCAACAGAGCCCTACCCCATGTTTCTACAATGTTTTGGTGCTGAAAAATTGTTTGTTAATGTCCTTTTACGGTTGCTAGGGTGCTGTAAGTGGTTGCTAGGGCATAGGTATGAAGTTGTCATGTCACTAGTTATTGGCTGCTTGTTAGGCCGAGTCAAAAGAGCCCTCCCCCAAGTCTCTGTGACTTCCTGATCCAAAGATATGATCTCACAAATTTTATGCCAATGTTGAGTCTATGGGATTTTTTTGCACAAATTTTTCGCATGCTGTACGATCATCGTACGCCCAATCACTTAGAAAAGATATAGCACACCTCTCCTCAATGAGCCGGTCGATTTGAGACCTCATTCATGGGTCTACGTCAAATGGTGTAGGAAGAGTAGCGTGCCGAAATTTTGTCAGGGCGAATAGTAATAACAATACTAGAATGTACATTTCCTGAAGAAAATGTGAGTGGTGCTTGCAGTGGCAAAACTCGGCCCTCGGTTGCTATGTGGTTGCTAGGGTTTTGCTATGCGGTTGCTAGGGTCCTTGGGTTTGTTGCTAAGGAGGTGCTATGCGGTTGCTAAGGTAATTGGGGTGGTTGCTAGGTTGTTGCTATGTGGTTGCTAGGATGTTGCTATGTGGTTGCTAAGGTACACAGGGTGGTTGCTAGGATGTTGCTATGTGGTTGCTAGGGTACTTGAGGCGGTTGCTAGGGGGTTGCTATGCGGTTGCTAGGATACTCATGGTGGTTGCTAGGGTACCCATGATGGTTGCTAGGATGTTTTTATGTGGTTGCTAGGGTACATGGGGTGGTTGCTAGGGTGTTGATATGCGGTTGCTAGGGTATTCAGGGTGGTTGCTAGGGTACCCAGGGTGATTGCTAAGGTAACTGGTGTAGTTGCTAGGGTGTTGCTAGGCAGTTACTAGTTGTCACAGATCGTTACTATGGAGTTTTATAGAGTTCTTAGTTTGAATTAGCACTTAGCTAATCACTATTAGCATTTAGCTATTCACTGCTAGCATGTGTAGCATGTTTGGAAGTCCTATTTGTTAGCATGAGTCAAAAGAACCAACTCCCAAGTCTATACGACATTCTGATGCAAAGATATAGGACTTGATAAATGGTTGCTAGGGTACTCTGTTTGGTTGTTAGGAAGTGGCTTGGCAGCTGCCAATGATGACACTTCAAAGGCTGTTTGCCAGTATGAATAATGTAAACCAACCCCCATGTCTCTATGACATTCAGATTTGAAGATATGCCTGTTTGGGTTTGGGTTGCTAGGGTGCTCGACATTGGTTGCTAGGGAGTGGCTAGGAAGTGTCTATGGTGATTCATGATTGTCTGTTTGCTGCCCCGAGTCAAACGAGCCCACCCCCATGTCTGTATGACATTCAGATTTGAAGATATGCCTGTTTGGGTTGCTAGGGAACTCGAAATTGGTTGCTAGGGTGTGGCTAGGAAGTGTCTATGGTGATTCATGATTGTCTGTTTGCTGCCCCGAGTCAAACGAGCCCACCCCCATGTCTGTATGATATTCAGATTGAAAGATACGGCTGTTTGGGTTTGGGTTGCTAGGGTGCTTGATAATGGTTGCTAGGGCGTGGTTAGGAAGTGTCTATGGTGATTCATGATTGGCTGTTTGCTGCCCCAAGTCAAATGAGCCCACCCCCATGTCTCTTTGACACTGTGATCCGAAGATATCCATCTGGGCTTTTAACATGGCAGTCTATGGGATCTGTTGCTAGGGTGCTATAAATGGTTGCTAGGGCGTGGCTTGACAGCTTCATAATGATCCTGAGAGTCTGATTGGTTGGCTGAGTAAAATGAGCCCACCCCCATGTCTCTATGATATTGTGATGCAGAGTTATGTTCAATGCAAAATTCCTATGTAAATTACCATAGTAGGAAAAACGTGTGCTGTTTCATGACATAGTATGTCAATGGGGAAATTTTTGGGCGCTCTTGTGCCCCAGGGGTACAACTTATACCCCATTGCAGGGTATTTTCTCGCACAGCTTGATAGCCTCTCTAAATGTGGTGATTCATGTGTTTCTACGAAATTCTCGCTCTGAGATACGACTCGTCAAAGTTGGCTCCAATGTTAAGTCTATGGGATTTTTCGGCTGATTTTTCGGCCGATTTTTCGCCCACTGTACGATTATCGTACACCCAATCGCTTATAAAAGATATAGCACACCTCTCCTCAATAAGCCGCACGATTTGACGCCTCATTCATGGGTCTGTGACGAACGGTGCAGGAGGAGTAGCGAACCGAAGTTTTGTCCAGAAGAAGAAGAAGAAGCAGAATAATAAGTATGCAAGATAACAATAGTGATGCCTTGCCTTTGGCAAGCACCACTAACTAGAATATACATTTCCTGAAGAAAATGTGAGTGGTGCTTGCAGTGGCAAAACTCGGCACTGGGCAGATACTACAGTGTTCTGCGCGATTGTAGAGAGCCAACTCCCATGTCTGTATGATGTTGTGGAACTGAGATATGGCTTTTTTACTTTGCTATACGGTTGCTAGGTTGTCTATGTGGTTGCTAGGGTGTAGCTGCACAGTTGCCATGGTGATACTTACAGACTGGTTTTTCAGCCCAAACAAAAGAGGCCACCCCCACATCTATACCACTTTCTGGTGCTGAGAAATTGCTTATTCATGAGTTTGTTCAGTTGCTAAGGTACTCTAAATGGTTGCTATGGTGTGGCCATACAGTTTATGGGATGATATTTAAAGACTATTTGACAGTCTGAATCAACAGAGCACAACCCCACGTTTCTACAGTATTGTGGTGCTGAGAAGCAGCTTGTTAATGGTGTTATACAGTTGCTAGGGTGCTTAAAGTAGTTGCTAGGGCTAATGTGTTGCTATGCGGTTGCTAGGGTAATCAGGGTGGTTGCTAAGGTGTTGCTATGCGGTTGCTAGGGTACATGCGGTGGTTGCTATGTGGTTGCTAGGGTACCCAGAGTGGTTGCTAAGGTGTTGCTATGCGGTTGCTAGGGTACTTGGGGTGGTTGCTAGGGTGGTGCTATGCGGTTGCTAAGGTACCCGGGGTGGTTGCTAAGGTGTTGCTATGCAGGTTGCTAGGGTACCCGGAGTGGTTGCTAAGGTGTTGCTACGCGGTTGCTAGGGTACTTGGGGTGGTTGCTAGGGTGTTGCTATGCGGTTGCTAAGGTACCCGGGTTGGTTGCTAAGGTGTTGCTAGGGTACTTGGAGTGGTTGCTAAGGTGTTGCTATGCGGTTGCTAGGGTTCCCAGGGTGGATGCTGAGGTGTTGCTAGGGTACTTGGAGTGGTTGCTAAGGTGTTGCTATGCGGTTGCTAGGGTACCCGGAGTGGTTGCTAAGGTGTTGCTAGGGTACTTGGAGTGGTTGCTAAGGTGTTGCTATGCGGTTGCTAGGGTTCCCAGGGTGGTTGCTGAGGTGTTGCTATGCGGTTGCTAAGGTACCCGGGTGGTTGCTAGGGTACTTGGAGCGGTTGCTAAGGTGTTGCTATGCGGTTGCTAGGGTACCCGGAGTGGTTGCTAAGGTGTTGCTACGCGGTTGCTAGGGTCCTTGGGGTGGTTGCTAGGGTGTTGCTATGCGGTTGCTAAGGTACCCGGGTTGGTTGCTAAGGTGTTGCTAGGGTACTTGGAGTGGTTGCTAAGGTGTTGCTATGCGGTTGCTAGGGTTCCCAGGGTGGTTGCTGAGGTGTTGCTATGCGGTTGCTAGGGTACCCGGAGTGGTTGCTAAGGTGTTGCTATGCGGTTGCTAGGGTATTCAGGGTGGTTGCTAGGGTACCCAGGATGGTTGCTAGGGTGTTGCTAGGCAGGTACTAGTTGTCACAGATCGTTACTTTGAAGTTTTATAGAGTTCTTAGTTTGAATTAGCACTTAGCTAATCACTATTAGCATGTAGCTATTCACCGCTAGCATGTGTAACATGTCTGGAAGTCCTATTTGTTAGCATGAGTCAAAAGAACCAACTCCCAAGTCTATACGACATTCTGATGCAAAGATATAGGACTTGATAAATGGTTGCTAGGGTACTCTGTTTGGTTGTTAGGAAGTGGCTTGGCAGCTGCCAATGATAATGCTCCAAAGGCTGTTTGACAGTATGTATGACATTCAGATTTGAAGATATGCCTGTTTGAGTTTGGGTTGCTAGGGTGCTCGACATTGGTTGCTAGGGAGTGGGTATGAAGTGTCTATGGTGATTCATGGTTGACTGTTTGCTGCCCCGAGTCAAACGAGCCCACCCCCATGTCTCTATGACATTCAGTTGTGAAGATATGCCTGTTTGGGTTTGGGTTGCTAGGGTGCTTGATAATGGTTGCTAGGGCGTGGCTAGGAAGTGTCTATGATGATTCATGATTGGCTGTTTGCTGCCCCGAGTCAAATGAGTCCACCCCCATGTCTCTATGACACTGTGATCTGAAGATATCCATCTGGGCTTTTATAATGGCAGTCTATGGGATCAGTTGCTAGGGTGCTCTAAATGGTTGCTAGGGCGTGACTTGATAGCTTCATAATGATCCTGAGAGTCTGATTGGTTGGCTGAGTAAAATGAGCCCACCCCCATGTCTCTATGATATTGTGATGCAGAGTTATGTTCAATGCAAAATTCCTATGTAAATTACCATAGTAGGAAAAACATGTGCTGTTTCATGGGCCGTCCCTCACCATAGTATGTCAATGGGGCAATTTCGGGGCGCTCTTGCGCCCCAGGGGTACAACTTATACCCCATTGCAGGGTATGTTCTCGCACAGCTTGATAGCCTCTCTAAATGTGGTGATTCATATGTTTCTACGAAATTCTTGCTCTGAGCTACGACTCGTCAAATTAGGCCGCAATGTTAAGTCTATGGGATTTTTCGGCTGATTTTTCGCCCACTGTACGATTATCGTACGCCCGATCGCTTATAAAAGATATAGCACACCCGGCGAGATCAGTCTGAAGATCTGGGCTGAGTTTGGAGTATGTAGAGTTAAAGCTCTAGGAGGAGTAGCAGTCAGAAGTTTAGTCTCAGAAGAATAATAATAACTAGATAAAAAAGTTTGTCGAGACAAACTTTAAGTTGGCTTGAGAAAGCCGGATCAGAAAGTTAGAAAAGTTTGAAAAGTTTAAAAAAAGTTTAAGAAGTTTAAAAAGTTTAAGTTTGAAAAATGTTAAACGTTTTAAGTTTGATGGATTTCAGTCTGAAATAGTTTGAAGTTTAAAGTAGTTTTAAAAGCTTAAAGTTTGATAGATAGATAGATAGATAGATGAACAGAAAGACAGATAGACTTTAGATAGATAGATAGATAGATAGATAAACAGAAAGACAGATAGACTTTAGATAGATAGATAGATAGACAGATTCTAAGAACCTCAGAGTGGTTGCTAGGGTACTTAGAGTGGTTGCTATGATGGTTGCTAGGCTAACTCTGGTGGTTTCTAGGGTGTTGCTATGTGGTTGCTAAGGTACCGAGTGTGGTTACTAAGGTCTTGCTATGCGGTTTCTAAGGTACCAAGGGTGGTTGCTAGGGGGTTGCTATGCGGTTTCTAAGGTACCCGGAGTGGTTGCTAATGTGTTGCTATGCGGTTGCTAAGGTGTTGCTATGCGGTTGCTAGGGTACTTGCGGTGGTTGCTAAGGTGTTGCTAGGGTACTTGTGGTGGTTGCTAAGGTGTTGCTATGTGGTTGCTAGGGTACCCGGAGTGGTTGCTAAGGTGTTGCTATGCAGTTGCTAGGGTACTTGGGGTGGTTGCTAGGGTGTTGCTATGCGGTTGCTAGGGTACCCGGAGTGGTTGCTAAGGTGTTGCTATGCAGTTGCTAGGGTACTTGGGGTGGTTGCTAGGGTGTTGCTATGTGGTTGGTAAGGTACCCGGGGTGGTTGCTAAGGTGTTGCTACGCAGTTGCTAGGGTACTTGGGGTGGTTGCTAGGGTGTTGCTATGCGGTTGCTAAGGTACCCAGGGGGTGGTTGCTATGGTGTTGCTAGGGTACTTGGAGTGGTTGCTAAGGTGTAGCTAAGGTGTTGCTATGCGGTTGCTAGGGTTCCCAGGGTGGTTGCTAAGGTGTTGCTATGCGGTTGCTAGGGTACTTGGGGTGGTATCTAAAGTGTTGCTATGCGGTTGCTAGGGTACCCGGAGTGGTTGCTAAGGTGTTGCTATGCAGTTGCTAGGGTACTTGGGGTGGTTGCTAGGGTGTTGCTATGCGGTTGCTAAGGTACCCAGGGTGGTTGCTAAGGTGTTGCTATGCGGTTGCTAGGGTACCCGGAGTGGTTGCTAAGGTGTTGCTACGCGGTTGCTAGGGTACTTGGGGTGGTTGCTAGGGTGTTGCTATGCGGTTGCTAGGGTTTCCAGGGTGGTTGCTAAGGTGTTGCTATACGGTTGCTAGGGTATTCAGGGTGGTTGGTAGGGTACCCAGGATGGTTGCTAGGGTGTTGCTAGGCAGTTACTAGTTGTCACAGATCGTTACTATGAAGTTTTATAGAGTTCTTAGTTTGAATTAGCACTTAGCTAATCACTATTAGCATGTAGCTATTCACCGCTAGCATGTGTAACATGTTTGGAAGTCCTATTTGTTAGCATGAGTCAAAAGAATCAACTCCCAAGTCTATACGACATTCTGATGCAAAGATATAGGACTTGATAAATGGTTGCTAGGGTACTCTGTTTGGTTGTTAGGAAGTGGCTTGGCAGCTGCCAATGATAATGTTCCAAAGACTGTTTGCCAGTATGAATAATATAAACTAACCCCCATGTCTGTATGACATTTAGATTTGAAGATATGCCTGTTTGAGTTTGGGTTGCTAGGGTGCTCGACATTGGTTGCTAGGGAGTGGGTAGGAAGTGTCTATGGTGATTCATGGTTGACTGTTTACTGCCCTGAGTCAAACGAGCCCACCCCCATGTCTCTATGACATTCAGATTTGAAGATATGCCTGTTTGAGTTTGGGTTGCTAGGGTGCTTGATAATGGTTGCTAGGGCGTGGCTAGGAAGTGTCTATGGTGATTCATGATTGGCTGTTTGCTGCCCCGAGTCAAACGAGCCCACCCCCATGTCTCTGTGATATTCAGATTGAAAGATATGGCCGTTGGGGTTTGGGTGGCTAGGGTGCTTGATAATGGTTGCTAGGGCGTGGCTAGGAAGTGTCTATGGTGATTCATGATTGGCTGTTTGCTGCCCCGAGTCAAATGAGTCCACCCCCATGTCTCTATGACACTGTGATCCGAAGATATCCATTTGGGCTTTTAACATGGCAGTCTATGGGATCAGTTGCTAGGGTGCTCTAAATGGTTGCTAGGGCGTGGCTTGATAGCTTTATAATGATCCTGAGAATATGATTGGTTGGCTGAGTAAAATGAGCCCACCCCCATGTCTCTATGATATTGTGATGCAGAGTTATGTTCAATGCAAAATTCCAATGTAAATTACCATAGTAGGAAAAACGTGTGCTGTTTCATGGGCCGTCCCTCACCATGTTATGTCAATGGGGCAATTTTGGGGCGCTCTTGTGCCCCAGGGGTACAACTTATACCCCATTGCAGGGTATGTTCTCGCACAGCTTGATAGCCTCTCTAAATGTGGTGATTCATATGTTTCTACGAAATTCTTGCTCTGAGCTACGACTCGTCAAAGTTTGCCGCAATGTTAAGTCTATGGGATTTTTTCGGCTGATTTTTCGCCCACTGTACGATTATCGTACGCCCGATCGCTTAGAAAAGATATAGCACACCCGGCGAGATCAGTCTGAAGATCTGGGCTGAGTTTGGAGTCTGTAGAGTTAAAGCTCTAGGAGGAGTAGCAGTCAGAAGTTTAGTCTCAGAAGAATAATAATAATAACTAGACAAAAAAGTTCGTCGAGACAAACTTTAAGTTGGCTTGAGAAAGCCGGAGCAGAAAGTTAGAAAAGTTTAAAAAGTTTGAAAAGTTTAAAAAAAAAGTTTAAGAAGTTTAAAAAGTTTAAGTTTGAAAAATGTTAAACGTTTTAAGTTTGATGGATTTCAGTCTGAAATAGTTTGAAGTTTAAAGTAGTTTTAAAAGCTTAAAGTTTGATACATACATAGATAGATAGATAGATAGATAGATAGATAGATAGATAGATAGATAGATAGATAGATAGATAGATAGATAGATAGATAGATAGATAGATAGATAGATAGATAGATAGATAGATATAGTCAGATGATAGATAGATAAGAAACATTAGATAGATGAGTTTGAATGGATTAGAAATAGTATTGGATCAGTATGACCCCAATCAACTTTCTTTAGTTAAAAAATTTATATTTCACTTTTTGGATTGAAATAAATATGTACCTGCAATCAAGTTTTAGTGACAACTTGTGTGACATTTCTGCAAATTTATGTGGCATTATTGCAAAAGCGAGCACTTATACAGTTTTTAATGTATTTTATAATGTTTAAATATAAATTACCAAATATATCATAAAAGTTGTGAGAGGAGTTGACCACTTCCAGAAAAATGAATGGCTCTCTATGGGCCTCTGCTGGATATAGATGGTCATTACACTATTCTTTCAAAATCTGTGATTTCTACAAGTTTTTCTCTAACCACCAGATGGCAGTATTGTACACCTAACACCTAGATCAATATCCAGAAACAGTTTAAATTAAATTTAGATCATCATTTAAGAGATTTATTCATAAAAATGTTAAATGTTTTAAGTTTGATGGATTTCAGTCTGAAATAGTTTGAAGTTTAAAGTAGTTTTAAAAGCTTAAAGTTTGATACATACAAAGATAGATAGATAGATAGATAGATAGATAGATAGATAGATAGATAGATAGATAGATAGATAGATAGATAGATAGATAGATAGATAGATAGATAGATAGATAGATAGATAGATAGATAGATAACATTAGATAGATGAGTTTGAATGGATTAGAAATAGTATTGGATCAGTATGACACCAATCAACTTTCTTTAGTTAAAAAATGTTTCCCTTCATCTCAGTGGAATAAGATTTTGTGACTTTTCAACATTTTCTATCTGTATTCACATAAAAAAAAGGGCTTGATTCGGTTGTTCTGAAGGTATGTATTTATTATTTTTTTTTACTAATATGGTCTTTGTGGTCAATATGACCCCAATTGAAAATGAATGGGAAACACGAAAAAATATATACACATACATACAAAAACACACATGTGTGACTGCAACAAAGAGCATTTTTATAGAAATTGGCAAATAAAATCAATAAATTTTGCATAAATCTATATATATATGGTCATTACACTATTCTTTCAAAAACTGTGATTTCTACAAGTTTTTCTCTAACCACCAGATGGCAGTATTGTACACCTAACACCGAGATCAATATCCAGAAACAGTTTAAAATAAATTTAGATCATCATTTATAAGATTTATTCATAAAAATGTAATATTTCACATCCAAGCTAATGGTGTAGCTGAGGATTTTTGTGGTAAACAGGTACAAAAGTACTTCATATCTCCCAAAACACAGCATTAATGTATTGATGAGAAGTAAACAAAAAAAAAAGATATATTATTTGAATGATTAAAAATTTATAAATGTTTTACAATTACTCTTTCAATCTTCACATTTTCTGTCTATTTCTTGTGTGTGCGTGTGTTTGTGTGTGTTAAATAGGGAAAGTATGTTTGCTTGTGTGTGTGTGTGTGTTAGATAAAGAATGAATGGAGAGTGAACGTCCTTTAGATAGATAGATAGATAGATTGATGAGTTTTATTGGGTTAGAAATAGTACATAGAAGGGAAGTCTGATAGATAGATAGATAGATAGATAGATAGATAGATAGATAGATAGATAGATAGATAGATAGATAGATAGATAGATAGATAGATAGATAGATAGATAGATAGATAGATAGATAGATAGATAGATAAGAAACATTAGATAGATGAGTTTGAATGGATTAGAAATAGTATTGGATCAGTATGACCCCAATCAACTTTCTTTAGTTAAAAAATGTTTCCCTTCATCTCAGTGGAATAAGATTTTGTGACTTTTCAACATTTTCTATCTGTATTCACATAAAAAAAAAAAAAAAAAAGGGCTTGATTCGGTTGTTCTGAAGGTATGTAATTGTTTATTTTTTTTACTAATATGGTCTTTGTGGTCAATATGACCCCAATTGAAAATGAATGGGAAATACGAAAAAATCTATATATTTTTTTTTTATTTGTCAAAAAATAATAAATCCAGCATAGGTCTGAAAATTTTCACACAGAAATGAAGGCCTGGTACTAGATCACAAATGCAATGTAGAAAAGACGCGCACACATACAAAAACACACACACACACACACACACACACACACACACACACACACACACACACACACACACACACACACACACACACACACACACACACACACACACACACACACACACACACACACACACACACACACACACACACACACACACACACACACACACACACACACACACACACACACACACACACACACACTCTCTCTCTTACACACATACCCACCATTCATATCTGCTTATTGCAGTTGTTTTTTAGTTTAGGTTTTTTTCGTTTCTACATTTATGTAAAAAAAATAAATTTATATTTTACTTTTTAGATTGAAATAAATATGTACCTGCAATCAAGTTTTAGTGACAACTTCTGTGGCATTTCTGCAAATTTATGTGGCATTATTGCAAAAGCGAGCACTTATACAGTTTTTAATGTATTTTATAATGTTTAAATATATAATTACAAAATATATATCATAAAAGTTGTGTGTGTGTGCATGTGCGTGCGTGTGTGTTAGATAAAAAATGAATGGAGAGTGAATATCCTTTAGATAGATAGATAGAAATAGTCAGATGATAGAGAGATAGACTGATAGACAGATAGACAGATAGATAGATAGATAGATAGATTTGAATGAGTTTAAATGGGTTAGAAATAGTACATAGAAGGGAAGTCTGATTGAGTCTAATGGGCTTCAGTGTGTTTAGATTTAAATTTTGACAGTTGGAGTTTGACGGAATGTTCAGATGAGCCAATGTAAGTCTATGGGATTTTTTATGATTTTTAATCTTCATTTTTATGAAAACCGTAAGTCGGATCAGTTAGAAAAGATATAGCAGACCTGGCGTGATTAGTCTGAAGATCTGGAGCGAGTTTGGAGTCTGTAGAGTTAAAGCTCTAGGAGGAGTAGCAGTCAGAAATTTAATCTCAGAAGAATAATAATAATAACTAGACAAATAAAGTTTGTGAACAAACTTTGAAGTTGGCTTGAGAAAGTCTGACCTATTAAATGTAGTTTTTAAAAGCTTGCAGTTTGAAGGTGTTCAGTTAAAGAAGTCTGAAGTTTAAATAAGATAGATAGGAATATTAAATAGATAGACAGACAGACAGACAGACAGATAGATAGATAGATAGATAGATAGATAGATAGATAGGAATTTTAAATAGATAGATAGATAGATAGATAGATAGATAGATAGATAGATAGATAGATAGATAGATAGATAGATAGATAGATAGATAGATAGGAATACTAGATAGATAGATAGATAGATAGATAGATAGATAGATAGATAGATAGATAGATAGATAGATAGATAGATAGATAGATAGATAGATAGATAGATAGATTGAAAAAATCTATATGTATTTTTTTTAATTTGTCAAAAAATAATAATAAATCCAGCATAATTCTGAAAATTTTCACACAGAAATGAAGGCCTGGTACTAGATCACAAATGCAATGTAGAAAAGACGCGCACACACACATCAAACAAACAAAAACAAATTCTAACCTTTGGGAAAAATACTGTTTTTAATGTATTTTATAAAGTTTCAATATATAATTACCAAATATATATCAGAAAAGTTGTGAGAGGAGTTGAGCACTTCCAGAAAAATGAATGGCTCTCTATGGGCCTCTGCTGGATATAGATGGTCATTACACCATTCTTTCAAAATCTGTGATTTCTACAAGTTTTTCTATAACCACCAGATGGCAGTATTGTACACCTAACACCGAGATCAATATCAAGAAACAATTTAAATTAAATTTAGATCATCATTTATGAGATTTATTCATGAAAATGTAATATTTCACATGCAAGCTAATGGTGTAATTGAGGATTTTTGTGGTAAACAGGTACAAAAGTACTTCATATCTCCCAAAACACAGCATTAATGTATTGATGAGAAGTTAAAAAAAAAAGAAAAAAAAAAAAAGATATATTAGTTGTATGATTAAAAATGTATAAATTTTTTACAATTGCTCTTTCAATTATACACTTGATTTTGTCTTTCTTGATCATTTTATAACAAATATTGTGTAGATAGACAGATAGACAGATAGATGAGTTTGAATGGTTAGAAATAGTACATAGAAGGGAAGTCTGATTGAGTCTAATGGGCTTCAGTGTGTTTACATTTGTATTTTGACAGTTGGAGCTGGCAAGGTCTGGGCTCATCTGAACACATATTTTTTTAATTTGTCAGAAAATAATAATAATCCAGCATAATTCTGAAAATTTTCAAACAGAAATGAAGGCCTGGTACTAGATCACAAATGCAATGTAGAAAAGACGCGCGCACACACGTGTGACTGCAACAAAGAGCATTTTTATAGAAATTGGCAAATAAAATCAATAAATTCTGCATAAATCTGAAAATGTTCACACAAAAAAAAATCAAAGCGTGATACTAGAGCACAAATGCAATGTGGAACGAGCATACTCACTCACGTACACACACACACACACACACACACACACACACACACACACACACACACACACACACACACACACACACACACACACACACACACACACACACACACACACACACACACACTCTTACACACATACCCACCATTCATATCTGCTTATTGCAGTTGTTTTTTAGTTTAGTTTTTTTTTTTCGTTTTGATTTTATTTACATGTAAAAAAAAAAAAAAAAAAAAAAATTGAATTTTACTTTTTAGATTGAAATAAATATGTTTTAGTTTTAGTGACAACTTGTGTGGCATTTCTGCAAATTTATGTGGCATTATTGCAAAAGCGAGCACTTCAAAATACATCAAACAAACAAAAACAAATTCTAACCTTTGGGAAAAATACTGTTTTTAATGTATTTTATAATGTTTCAATATATAATTACAAAATATATATCAGAAAAGTTGTGAGAGGAGTTGACCACTTCCAGAAAAATGAATGGCTCTCTATGGGCCTCTGCTGGATATAGATGGTCATTACACCATTCTTTCAAAATCTGTGATTTCTACAAGTTTTTCTCTAACCACCAGATGGCAGTATTGTACACCTAACACCGAGATCAATATCAAGAAACAATTTAAATTAAATTTAGATCATCATTTATGAGATTTATTCATGAAAATGTAATATTTCACATGCAAGCTAATGGTGTAGTTGAGGATTTTTGTGGTAAACAGGTACAAAAGTACTTCATACCTCCCAAAACACAGCATTAATGTATAGATGAGAAGTAAACAAACCAAAAAAAAAGATATTATTTGTATGATTAAAAAATTATAATTTTTTTACAATTAACTTTCAATTATACTCTTGATTTTGTCTTTCTTGATCATTTTATAACAAATATTATGTAGATAGATAGATAAATAGATAGATAGATAGATGAGTTTGAATGGGTTAGAATAGTACATAGAAGGGAAGCTTGATTGAGTCTAATAGGCTTCAGTGTGTTTACATTTGAATGTTTGTCAGTTGGAGCTGGCAAGGTCTGGGCTCATCTGAACATTCCGTCACTGTAAGTCTATGGGATTTTTATGATTTTTAATCTTCATTTTTATGAAAACCGTAAGTCGGATCAGTTAGAAAAGATATAGCACACCCGGCGTGATCAGTCTGAAGATCTGGTGCGAGTTTGGAGTTTGTAGAGTTAAAGCTCTAGGAGGAGTTAGAGTTGATAGTTTAGGATCAGAAGAATAATAATAACTAGACAAATAAAGTTTGTGAACAAACTTTGAAGTTGGCTTGAGAAAGTCTGACCTATTAAATGTAGTTTTTAAAGCTTGCAGTTTGAAGGTGTTCAGTTAAAGAAGTCTGAAGTTTAAATAAGATAGATAGGAATATTAAATAGATAGACAGACAGATAGATAGATAGATAGATAGACAGACAGACAGACAGACAGACAGACAGACAGACAGACAGACAGACAGACAGATAGATAGATAGATAGATAGATAGATAGATAGATAGATAGGAATTTTAAATAGATAGATAGATAGATAGATAGATAGATAGATAGATAAATAGGAATACTAGATAGATAGATAGATAGATAGATAGATAGATAGATAGATAGATAGATAGATAGATAGATAGATAGATAGATAGATAGATAGATAGATAGATAGATAGATAGATAGATTGAAAAAATCTATATGTATTTTTTTAATTTGTCAAAAATAATAATAAATCCAGAATAATTCTGAAAATTTTCACACAGAAATGAAGGCCTGGTACTAGATCACAAATGCAATGTAGAAAAGACGCGCACACACACATACAAAAACACACACGTGTGACTGCAACAAAGAGCATTTTTATAGAAATTGAAATAAAATCAATAAATTCTGCATAAATCTGAAAATGTCCACACAACAAAACTAAAGTCTGATACTAGAGCACAAATGCAATGTGGAACGAGCATACTCACTCACGTACACACACACACACACACACACACACACACACACACACACACACACACACACACACACACACACACACACACACACACACACACACACACACACACACACACACACACACACACACACACACACACACACACACACACACACACACACACACACACACACACACACACACACCCTCTCTTACACACATACCCACCATTCATATCTACTTATTGCAGTTGTTTTTTAGTTTAGTTTTTTTTTTTCGTTTTGATTTTATTTACATGTAAAAAAAATAAATAAATACAATTAAATTTTACTTTTTAGATTGAAATAAATATGTTTTAGTTTTAGTCACAACTTGTGTGGCATTTCTGCAAATTTATGTGGCATTATTGCAAAAGCGAGCACTTCAAAATACATCAAACAAACAAAAACAAATTCTAACCTTTGGGAAAAATACTGTTTTTAATGTATTTTATAAGGTTTCAATATATAATTACCAAATATATATCAGAAAAGTTGTGAGAGGAGTTGAGCACTTCCAGAAAAATGAATGGCTCTCTATGGGCCTCTGCTGGATATAGATGGTCATTACACTATTCTTTCAAAATCTGTGATTTCTACAAGTTTTTCTCTAACCACCAGATGGCAGTATTGTACACCTAACACCGAGATCAATATCAAGAAACAATTTAAATTAAATTTAGATCATCATTTATGAGATTTATTCATGAAAATGTAATATTTCACATGCAAGCTAATGGTGTAGTTGAGGATTTTTGTGGTAAACAGGTACAAAAGTACTTCATATCTCCCAAAACACAGCATTAATGTATAGATGAGAAGTAAAAAAAAAAAAAAGAAAAAAAAAAAAGATATATTAGTTGTATGATTAAAAATGTATAATTTTTTTACAATTACTCTTTCAATTATACACTTGATTTTGTCTTTCTTGATCATTTTATAACAAATATTGTGTAGATAGACAGATAGATAGATAGATGAGTTTGAATGGTTAGAAATAGTACATAGAAGGGAAGCTTGATTGAGTCTAATGGGCTTCAGTGTGTTTACATTTGTATTTTGACAGTTGGAGCTGGCAAGGTCTGGGCTCATCTGAACACATATTTTTTTAATTTGTCAGAAAATAATAATAAATCCAGCATAATTCTGAAAATTTTCACACAGAAATGAAGGCCTGGTACTAGATCACAAATGCAATGTAGAAAAGACGCGCGCACACACGTGTGACTGCAACAAAGAGCATTTTTATAGAAATTGGCAAATAAAATCAATAAATTCTGCATAAATCTGAAAATGTTCACACAAAAAAAAATCAAAGCGTGATACTAGAGCACAAATGCAATGTGGAACGAGCATACTCACTCACGTACACACACACACACATGCACACACACACACACACACACACACACACACACACACACACACACACACACACACACACACACACACACACACACACACACACACACACACACACACTCTTACACACATACCCACCATTCATATCTGCTTATTGCAGTTGTTTTTTAGTTTAGTTTTTTTTTTTTCGTTTTGATTTTATTTACATGTAAAAAAAAAAAAAAAAAAATTGAATTTTACTTTTAGATTGAAATAATATGTTTAGTTTTAGTGACAACTTGTGTGGCATTTCTGCAAATTTATGTGGCATTATTGCAAAAGCGAGCACTTCAAAATACATCAAACAAACAAAAACAAATTCTAACCTTTGGGAAAAATACTGTTTTTAATGTATTTTATAATGTTTCAATATATAATTACAAAATATATATCAGAAAAGTTGTGAGAGGAGTTGACCACTTCCAGAAAAATGAATGGCTCTCTATGGGCCTCTGCTGGATATAGATGGTCATTACACCATTCTTTCAAAATCTGTGATTTCTACAAGTTTTTCTCTAACCACCAGATGGCAGTATTGTACACCTAACACCGAGATCAATATCAAGAAACAATTTAAATTAAATTTAGATCATCATTTATGAGATTTATTCATGAAAATGTAATATTTCACATGCAAGCTAATGGTGTAGTTGAGGATTTTTGTGGTAAACAGGTACAAAAGTACTTCATACCTCCCAAAACACAGCATTAATGTATAGATGAGAAGTAAACAAACCAAAAAAAAGATATATTTTTTGTATGATTAAAAAATTATAATTTTTTTACAATTAACTTTCAATTATACTCTTGATTTTGTCTTTCTTGATCATTTTATAACAAATATGTAGATAGATAGATAAATAGATAGATAGATAGATGAGTTTGAATGGGTTAGAATAGTACATAGAAGGGAAGCTTGATTGAGTCTAATAGGCTTCAGTGTGTTTACATTTGAATGTTTGTCAGTTGGAGCTGGCAAGGTCTGGGCTCATCTGAACATTCCGTCACTGTAAGTCTATGGGATTTTTATGATTTTTAATCTTCATTTTTATGAAAACCGTAAGTCGGATCAGTTAGAAAAGATATAGCACACCCGGCGTGATCAGTCTGAAGATCTGGTGCGAGTTTGGAGTTTGTAGAGTTAAAGCTCTAGGAGGAGTTAGAGTTGATAGTTTAGGATCAGAAGAATAATAATAATAACTAGACAAATAAAGTTTGTGAACAAACTTTGAAGTTGGCTTGAGAAAGTCTGACTGGATTCCTCTTTTTTTTTTTTTTTACTTCATATTTGACAGGATTTCTCTCTTTTTTTTTACTTTCTTCACAACAATTTTTTTTTTTTTAATTCATGTAATTGATTTTATTTATTGAAGATCGTTAAAAATATTTAAGATTTACCTCAGAAAATTAATTTTCCTGTCAGAGAGTGGAAAGAGGGCAGTCTGACTGGATTCCTTTTTTTTTAATTTTTTTTTTTACTTCATATTTGACAGGATTTCTCTCTTTTTTTTACTTTCTTCACAACAAATATTTTTTTTTATTCATGTAATTAATTTTATTTATTGAAGATCATTAAAAATATTTAAGATTTACCTCAGAAAATTAATTTTCCTGTCAGAGAGTGGAAAGAGGGCAGTCTCTGACTGGACTCATCTTTTTTTTTACTTCATATTTGACAGGATTTCTCTTTTTTTACTTCATTCTTCACAACAATTTTTTTTTTAATTCATGTGATTGATTTATTTATTGAAGATCATTAAAAATATTTAAGATTTACCTCAGAAAATTAATTTTCCTGTCAGAGAGTGGAAAGAGGGCAGTCTGACTGGATTCCTCTTTTTTTTTTTTTTTTTACTTCATATTTGACAGGATTTCTCTCTTTTTTTACTTCATTCTTCACAACAAATTTTTTTTTTTAATTCATGTGATTGATTTATTTATTGAAGATCATTAAAAATATTTAAGATTTACCTCAGAAAATTAATTTTCCTGTCAGAGAGTGGAAAGAGGGCAGTCTGACTGGATTCCTCTTTTTTTTTTTTTTTTTTACTTCATATTTGACAGGATTTCTCTCTTTTTTTACTTCATTCTTCACAACAAATTTTTTTTTTTAATTCATGTGATTGATTTATTTATTGAAGATCATTAAAAATATTTAAGATTTACCTCAGAAAATTAATTTTCCTGTCAGAGAGTGGAAAGAGGGCAGTCTGACTGGATTCCTTTTTTAAAAATTTTTTTTTTACTTCATATTTGGCAGGATTTCTCTCTTTTTTTACTTCATTCTTCACAACAAATTTTTTTTTTTAATTCATGTGATTGATTTATTTATTGAAGATCATTAAAAATATTCAAGATTTACCTCAGAAAATTAATTTTCCTGTCAGAGAGTGGAAAGAGGGCAGTCTCTGACTGGACTCATCTTTTTTTTTTTACTTCATATTTGACAGGATTTCTCTCTTTTTTTACTTCATTCTTCACAACAATTTTTTTTTTTTTAATTCATGTGATTGATTTTATTTATTGAAGATCATTAAAAATATTTAAGATTTACCTCAGAAAATTAATTTTCCTGTCAGAGAGTGGAAAGAGGGCAGTCTCTGACTGGACTCATCTTTTTTTTTACTTCATATTTGACAAGATTTCTCTCTTTTTTTACTTCATTCGTCACAACAAATACTTTTTTCATTCATGTAATTGACTTATTTATTGAAGATCATTAAAAATATAAAAAAAATTCTATCAGCGAGTTGAAAGAGGGCAGTCTCTGACAGGATTCCGCTTTTTTGTCTTTTTAAATTCTTTTTTTTTTTTTTTTAATATATATACTTCATACTCTGACATTTTCCCCTTAACTTTTTAATGATCAGTAATGTAAAAATCTTAAAAAAGTACACTTTCCTGTCAGAAATCCTCCTCAGACCAAATCCTCATCAATTGTTAAAAAAAAAGAAGACTGTCACAACCTCTGTTGTCAGTCTGTCTTGTCACTGTCATATATATATATACAGTAGGACCAATCACTTTCATTTTATTGGAAGAATTGATTTTTTTTTAGCTTTGAAGTTATAACTTTTTAACATGGTTTGTAGAACAGTAGAAAGTGACTCACCTCAGAATATAGGCTGTCTTGCAGATGTTGCAGATGCAAATGAGAGGATGTCAGTGGGTCAGTGCCCTTGAACTTGGCAGGAGTCCAATCAGAGGATGTCGCCGAGGCACATGATGACAAGGCAGTTTTTTTTCCCCTCTCTCTCCCTCTGTGTAACCCCCCACTCTACAGAAGAGTGCTTGTGTGTGCGTGTGTTTGTGTACAAGTTTGACTGTAATTATGTGTGAGGGCCAAATATTCTCACTCGTATGAAATATTATGACAACTAACTAGTGAGGACATAGCACTGGTACTCACTAGTTAAAAAAAACTTAAAAATGGGCCAAAACATGTTTTTATTTAAATCCAGGGTCTTGCACATGCTGGGTTAGGTAATAGAAAATATCATTAACCTGATATAAATGTCAAGGGAAGTCTGTATAGTCAAAATAATAATAATAATAAAAAATTAAAAAAAAGTTTCTGTTGACATTTGTATTGTATTGGCATCAAACAGAAAGAGCATGTAAAAAAGTAGGAGAATTCATTGTACATCATAATGTTAATTTGGTTAACACAGTCATCATTTTATTCATTATAATGTATTTATGTAATTTATTTTTTAAAGATTTTTATTTAATATGAAGTATGTTTAAACTTATTTTAATGAATTTTATTTTTTAATGTATTTAAATGCACTTATTTTAATTAATTTATAATATATGTATTAAAATGAAGTAATTTAAGAATTTTATTTATAATGTATTGAAGTGTAATTATATTTTAATGATTTTTATTTAGGATAGTAATGTATTTAATTGAACTTATTTTTTAATTAATTGTAATTATTATAATGTATTTAAATGAACTTATTTTAATAATTTAATGTTATAATAAATTGTCAAGATCTGTCTGCTCTTGTAACCAATTGCTTCTTTCTGTTCACCAGTCCCGTTTAAAGATGAAGGGTGATCAAGCTTCTGCAGTTGCGGCTCCTAAACAATGCACTTCCAGTTGTCCACGTTGAACACTTTTAAATCTAGATTGAAGACTCATTTATTCTCTTTAGTTTATGATGTTGCCTTAGAAAGTTTATGGTTTATCTTGCATGCTTTTATTTGTATTTTATGAGTTTTTTTTTTTTATCGATTTGTTGTTCCTTTTGATATTATGTTTATAAATTGTACAGCACTTTGGTACAGCGCTTGTTATATTTAAATGTGCTTTATAAATAATCGTGAACTTGAACTGTATGAAATAATAAATTTTAATAAACTACATATTTCCATTAATAAATATGAATTCATAACACATATGTGCTATTATGAATTGTATTCATTATATTAAGGGATGCATTGAAATTAATTTAAAGTAATGCTCAGTACTATACATTTTAAACTTACGCAAATTATAACCGTTACCAGCTCTTCGTCACGTGATTAATTTCAGCCAATAACTAATAAGCTGTCATTCTGTATTTATCCGGTTGGCGGTCTTTTCTTCAGGTGAGTACAGAAAGATTTCTGAGGTAGTTAATCAGTCAAAGATTATAAAAATGTGTGTGGATTTAATGAATGGGATGCAGTTAAACTTGATTATGTGATTCTTAATGTATCATTACTGCTGAAACATGAATGAAATGATCATTTCCGTTAGTCATTACGATAATTAGTCTCGTGAGGGAACTGCAGGAAATTGTGTAACGGTTTCTGTCTTCCGTATATATTGTTCGTTTTGTTAAAAGCATTCACTGACATCCCCAGTGTTCGTTATTTTGATATATAAAGAGGAACAAAAGCTTAATTTAATATGAAATAATATGAGCCTCAATACATTGAGGGGGGGAAATCCCGCACGTCCGTCTCCCATAGCCCAAAAATGTACACATTTGGAGAAATATTGATTGATTTTCATAGGATTACTTAAAATGTTGTTATAGATTAGTCTTATTTTTAACCAAGAATAGGCGATGCGCTAAACTCTCTCATAATACCCGTTTCATTCATACTTGACGCCGGGGGGCGCCCTCGTGCAAAACAATCAGCAAGTGAGAGTCATAGAAGTAACGTTATAATGTTTCAGGAAATCAAGTACATAAAGGCATACTCCGTAGCTGAATAAAAAGCTGATAGAAATGCTTTAACTTGACAATAAACACACGATTGAGACAATATGTGGTTGTCTGTGTTTTTCAAGCCATCTCGGGTATTTTATAAGAATAAAGAGCATGTATAATGTAATGGTAATCGACTTAGCCTTTATCACTATAGTATAATACATTTTCTAACTTATTTAGTGATAAGAAGCGTCTTAAGATCGAAAACAGATTTTATTTCAAACACTTTTGAACTTAGTTTTGAGCAAAAACGTATTAATCTCATAAAATGTTGATCCTGTGCTAAACTAACATACTAGTTGGCACTTTTGCACCAGTTAGCAGCAGCAATTATATTTTACGAATAACTTAACAAACATAATGAAAGAATTGACACTATACTCTCTCTTTCTCTCTCTCTCACTTGACGGCGAGAAAGGGCTCTTTTCTTTTCTTTTTAAAACAGAAACGCATAGTAATAGAAACATATTCGTCCATCCATACATTTGTATTATTTTACCTATTTCTCCCTTTTCCTTGTTTGCAAACAGGTCGTTGCTCCTGCTGTGTGAGTATTTGACTGACGGGCTGACAGATTCTCAGTGTCTTAATTTAACTTACCTTCACTAGATCAGACCTCAATTTGAAAACAGCAGAATAATTAGCAGAGATAAAGAACATGGACATAAATTGTGATATCATTCATCTTCATTTGTTGCTGTCTTGTTACTTTGTGGTAAATTAATATAACTTCTATCTGCCATCGTGTATGACTATTTAGATTTTCCATTTCATAAAATTAGTAGGCAATAATAATTTATGTTTAATGACTTTAAAGTTATTCTATAGTAGTCAACATTTGAAATGGATAAAAAAATTAATCAAAGAACGCATTTTGGTTTTAGGTTTTAGGACAACTCTGATTAAAGGTGTTGATCCGCTTCAAATGTTGACTAGTGTATACATGTCAATCTATACAGACCTATGTAATATTTGACTCAGTGAATGATATATAAGTAATCACTTTGTTCTGTAAATCTGTAAATCTGCTATATCTGTAGTCTTTGCTTGTCAGATCATTGCCAGGCTGTTAATGTAAATAATTAGTTCTTAAGCGACTTGCCTGGTAATAATAATAACAATAATAGTTAATTGCATCCCTGTGATAAGTGATCTTTTTAATGACTGTCTGGCACATAGATGTATAATAATAATCTATATCAGTATTTACAGCTTGCAATACCATCGTTTTAAGCACTTAGCATTTGCATAATATTTGTGACTAGCTGATAAAGATCTTAACTTATTTATTTTACTTATTATATTTTGTCGTCTTTCAGTGTTTTCCTCCTGCCTCAACTGGGCCATGCACCTTCATTTCAAGGTAGTTTATATTTATATTCACCACATTAACAGTCAGATACAAATAAGCAGTTGCTCTCTTGCATGGTTTGCTTTCTTTTTGTTCACTAGTTATTTCTTTTTTTTTTTCCCCCAGAGGTGACATTGCTGCTTTGAGTGTCTATGTAAGTATCCCTTTAAACTTACTGTACCATGCTAATCAGAGCCATTAGTAATTTCTTTATAATATTAGTACTCTCAGTGTTCATGCATTTTATTTTTAGTAAAAAAAAAAAAAAACACATTACACTGGTGTTACAAAACGACAATGTACTATTGGGACAGCAGACCCATCCCAGCTGAATAAATCACTAGAGAGTTTGAGCTGTGTATAATGCTATATTGTATTCTAAAGACATTTCTCCCTAGGAGATGGAATGTGTCTTTTGTTAATGTAAGAAAATATGCCACATTTATCAGATTTTAAGGGGTTATCCACAGCTAGAAACATTTCTTTATAATATTAGTACTCTCAGTGTTCATGCATTTTATTTTTTAGTAAAAAAAAAAAAAAAAAAAAACATTACACTGGTGTTACAAAACGACAATGTACTATTATGGGACAGCAGACCCATCCCAGCTTGAATAAATCACTAGAGAGTTTGAGCTGTGTATAATGCTATATTGTATTCTAAAGACATTTCTCCCTAGGAGATGGAATGTGTCTTTTGTTAATGTAAGAAAATATGCCACATTTATCAGATTTTAAGGGGTATCCACAGCTAGAAACATTTGTCAGTTTGAAAAAGTGTGGGGACCTTCAATTGTGTAAGTAACTTCCTTACACACAATTTTAGTTCAGTGATATTAATAGTGTGTTCTTTATTGGTACCATTGTTCAGGGATGCACCGAAATTTCGGCTGCCGAAAACATGGTGTTATATAGTATAGTATACCCTCTTGTTCACTAATCTGCTCCCCGCTATGCTCTGCTCAGATGCTGTGATAATAATAGCTTTGTAGGGCTATACATTATTTGGATATTTAGTAAAAAAAAATAAATAAAATAAAATCTGATCTGTTGCATAGAACTGAATAAAAATAATATATTGATATTATATAATATATATATTTTTTGGCAAATGTGTTGCCTTCAACAAAAGTGTGGTTATTTTATTGGCTTGCATTTTTAAAATTCAGTATCATTAAAATGATTGAGTTAAATTCCCTTGAAAATAGGTCCTCCTCTCCACCTGTCACACTCGCTGAAGATGGACACAGGGCCTCTCTTGCAGCATTCTGTGCCTCTTCACTGATGTCCTGTGTCACTGTTTTGAACTTCAGCGTTCCGGGCCCGACAAATAAATGCATTTGTCCATACGTGTTGGACAGGGTGTAATTTTGTAAAATGTAACTCACCCCTTCCTCAAATTCAGGGGTGAGCCCTTGTTTTTTATTAAGGTACACCTTTGTACCATCGCTTAATGCACTGACCATTTCAGTTTTCACTTTAGCTACTTCTATTTTTTTTGCTTTCATAGTGTAGGTCAGTGCGCGGCGATTGAGACGGGTGTCCACGCACTTGCACCTCAAAAATACTGGGGGAGAAGTTGGAGCTGCCATTCTGTGGAAAAGGAAATACAGAGAAAGGTACTTGTAAAAACTGTCTAAATAAATAAATATAAATAAAAACAGTCAGAGAGTGGAAAGAGGCACTCTTACTTCATATTTGACAGGATTTCTCTCTCTCTCTTTTTTTTTTTTTTTTTTTACTTCATTCTTCACAACAAATATATTTTTTAATTCATGTAATTGATTTTATTTATTGAAGATCATTAAAAATATTAAGATTTACCTCAGAAAATTTTTTACTTTCTTCACAACAAATATTTTTTTTTATTCATGTAATTAATTTTATTTATTGAAGATCATTAAAAATATTTAAGATTTACCTCAGAAAATTAATTTTCCTGTCAGAGAGTGGAAAGAGGGCAGTCTCTGACTGGACTCATCTTTTTTTTTACTTCATATTTGGCAGGATTTCTCTCTTTTTTTACTTCATTCTTCACAACAAATTTTTTTTTTTAATTCATGTGATTGATTTATTTATTGAAGATCATTAAAAATATTCAAGATTTACCTCAGAAAATTAATTTTCCTGTCAGAGAGTGGAAAGAGGGCAGTCTCTGACTGGATTCCTCTTTTTTTTTTTTTTTTACTTCATATTTGACAGGATTTCTCTCTTTTTTTACTTCATTCTTCACAACAATTTTTTTTTTTTTTTAATTCATGTGATTGATTTTATTTATTGAAGATCATTAAAAATATTTAAGATTTACCTCAGAAAATTAATTTTCCTGTCACTTCATTCTTCATTCAACAAATTTTTTTTTTTAATTCATGTGATTGTTTATTTATTGAAGATCATTAAAAATATTTAAGATTTACCTCAGAAAATTAATTTTCCTGTCAGAGAGTGGAAAGAGGGCAGTCTGACTGGATTCCTTTTTTAAAATTTTTTTTTTTACTTCATATTTGGCAGATTTCTCTCTTTTTTTACTTCATTCTTCACAACAAATTTTTTTTTTTAATTCATGTGATTGATTTATTTATTGAAGATCATTAAAAATATTCAAGATTTACCTCAGAAAATTAATTTTCCTGTCAGAGAGTGGAAAGAGGGCAGTCTCTGACTGGACTCATCTTTTTTTTTTTACTTCATATTTGACAGGATTTCTCTCTTTTTTTACTTCATTCTTCACAACAATTTTTTTTTTTTTTATTCATGTGATTGATTTTATTTATTGAAGATCATTAAAAATATTTAAGATTTACCTCAGAAAATTAATTTTCCTGTCAGAGAGTGGAAAGAGGGCAGTCTCTGACTGGACTCATCTTTTTTTTTACTTCATATTTGACAAGATTTCTCTCTTTTTTTACTTCATTCGTCACAACAAATACTTTTTCATTCATGTAATTGACTTATTTATTGAAGATCATTAAAAATATAAAAAAAATTCTATCAGCGAGTTGAAGAGGGCAGTCTCTGACAGATTCCGCTTTTTGTCTTTTTAAATTCTTTTTTTTTTTTTTTTAATATATATACTTCATACTCTGACATTTTCCCCTTACTTTTTAATGATCAGTAATGTAAAAATCTTAAAAAGTACACTTTCCTGTCAGAAATCCTCCTCAGACCAAATCCTCATCATTGTTAAAAAAAAGAGACGTCACACCTCTGTTGTCAGTCTGTCTTGTCACTGTCATATATATATACAGTAGGACCAATCACTTTCATTTTATTGGAAGAATTGATTTTTTTTAGCTTTGAAGTTATAACTTTTTAACATGGTTTGTAGAACAGTAGAAAGTGACTCACCTCAGAATATAGGCTGTCTTGCAGATGTTGCAGATGCAAATGAGAGGATGTCAGTGGGTCAGTGCCCTTGAACTTGGCAGGAGTCCATCAGAGGATGTCGCCGAGGCACATGATGACGGCAGTTTTTTTTTCCCCTCTCTCTCCCTCTGTGTAACCCCCCACTCTACAGAAGAGTGCTTGTGTGTGCGTGTGTTTGTGTACAAGTTTGACTGTAATTATGTGTGAGGGCCAAATATTCTCACTCGTATGAAATATTATGACAACTAACTAGTGAGGACATAGCACTGGTACTCACTAGTTAAAAAAAACTTAAAAATGGGCCAAAACATGTTTTTATTTAAATCCAGGGTCTTGCACATGCTGGGTTAGGTAATAGAAAATATCATTAACCTGATATAAATGTCAAGGGAAGTCTGTATAGTCAAAATAATAATAATAATAAAAAATTAAAAAAAAGTTTCTGTTGACATTTGTATTGTATTGGCATCAAACAGAAAGAGCATGTAAAAAAGTAGGAGAATTCATTGTACATCATAATGTTAATTTGGTTAACACAGTCATCATTTTATTCATTATAATGTATTTATGTAATTTATTTTTTAAAGATTTTTATTTAATATGAAGTATGTTTAAACTTATTTTAATGAATTTTATTTTTTAATGTATTTAAATGCACTTATTTTAATTAATTTATAATATATGTATTAAAATGAAGTAATTTAAGAATTTTATTTATAATGTATTGAAGTGTAATTATATTTTAATGATTTTTATTTAGGATAGTAATGTATTTAATTGAACTTATTTTTTAATTAATTGTAATTATTATAATGTATGTATTTAAATGAACTTATTTTTAATAATTTAATGTTATAATAAATTGTCAAGATCTGTCTGCTCTTGTAACCAATTGCTTCTTTCTGTTCACCAGTCCCGTTTAAAGATGAAGGGTGATCAAGCTTCTGCAGTTGCGGCTCCTAAACAATGCACTTCCAGTTGTCCACGTTGAACACTTTTAAATCTAGATTGAAGACTCATTTATTCTCTTTAGTTTATGATGTTGCCTTAGAAAGTTTATGGTTTATCTTGCATGCTTTTATTTGTATTTTATGAGTTTTTTTTTTTTTATCGATTTGTTGTTCCTTTTTGATATTATGTTTATAAATTGTACAGCACTTTGGTACAGCGCTTGTTATATTTAAATGTGCTTTATAAATAATCGTGAACTTGAACTGTATGAAATAATAAATTTTAATAAACTACATATTTCCATTAATAAATATGAATTCATAACACATATGTGCTATTATGAATTGTATTCATTATATTAAGGGATGCATTGAAATTAATTTAAAGTAATGCTCAGTACTATACATTTTAAACTTACGCAAATTATAACCGTTACCAGCTCTTCGTCACGTGATTAATTTCAGCCAATAACTAATAAGCTGTCATTCTGTATTTATCCGGTTGGCGGTCTTTTCTTCAGGTGAGTACAGAAAGATTTCTGAGGTAGTTAATCAGTCAAAGATTATAAAATGTGTGTGGATTTAATGAATGGGATGCAGTTAAACTTGATTATGTGATTCTTAATGTATCATTACTGCTGAAACATGAATGAAATGATCATTTCCGTTAGTCATTACGATAATTAGTCTCGTGAGGGAACTGCAGGAAATTGTGTAACGGTTTCTGTCTTCCGTATATATTGTTCGTTTTGTTAAAAGCATTCACTGACATCCCCAGTGTTCGTTATTTGATATATAAAGAGGAACAAAAGCTTAATTTAATATGAAATAATATGAGCCTCAATACATTGAGGGGGGGAAATCCCGCACGTCCGTCTCCCATAGCCCAAAATGTACACATTTGGAGAAATATTGATTGATTTTCATAGGATTACTTAAAATGTTGTTATAGATTAGTCTTATTTTTAACCAAGAATAGGCGATGCGCTAAACTCTCTCATAATACCCGTTTCATTCATACTTGACGCCGGGGGGCGCCCTCGTGCAAAACAATCAGCAAGTGAGAGTCATAGAAGTAACGTTATAATGTTTCAGGAAATCAAGTACATAAAGGCATACTCCGTAGCTGAATAAAAAGCTGATAGAAATGCTTTAACTTGACAATAAACACACGATTGAGACAATATGTGGTTTGTCTGTGTTTTTCAAGCCATCTCGGGTATTTTAATAAGAATAAAGAGCATGTATAATGTAATGGTAATCGACTTAGCCTTTATCACTATAGTATAATACATTTTCTAACTTATTTAGTGATAAGAAGCGTCTTAAGATCGAAAACAGATTTTATTTCAAACACTTTTGAACTTAGTTTTGAGCAAAACGTATTAATCTCATAAAATGTTGATCCTGTGCTAAACTAACATACTAGTTGGCACTTTTGCACCAGTTAGCAGCAGCAATTATATTTACGAATAACTTAACAAACATAATGAAAGAATTGACACTATACTCTCTCTTTCTCTCTCTCTCACTTGACGGCGAGAAAGGGCTCTTTTCTTTTCTTTTTAAAACAGAAACGCATAGTAATAGAAACATATTCGTCCATCCATACATTTGTATTATTTACCTATTTCTCCCTTTCCTTGTTTGCAAACAGGTCGTTGCTCCTGCTGTGTGAGTATTTGACTGACGGGCTGACAGATTCTCAGTGTCTTAATTTAACTTACCTTCACTAGATCAGACCTCAATTTGAAACAGCAGAATAATTAGCAGAGATAAAGAACATGGACATAAATTGTGATATCATTCATCTTCATTTGTTGCTGTCTTGTTACTTTGTGGTAAATTAATATAAACTTCTATCTGCCATCGTGTATGACTATTTTAGATTTTCCATTTTCATAAAATTAGTAGGCAATAATAATTTATGTTTAATGACTTTAAAGTTATTCTATAGTAGTCAACATTTGAAATGGATAAAAAAATTAATCAAAGAACGCATTTTGGTTTTAGGTTTTAGGACAACTCTGATTAAAGGTGTTGATCCGCTTCAAATGTTGACTAGTGTATACATGTCAATCTATACAGACCTATGTAATATTTGACTCAGTGAATGATATATAAGTAATCACTTTGTTCTGTAAATCTGTAAATCTGCTATATCTGTAGTCTTTGCTTGTCAGATCATTGCCAGGCTGTTAATGTAAATAATTAGTTCTTAAGCGACTTGCCTGGTAATAATAATAACAATAATAGTAGTAATTGCATCCTCTGTGATAAGTGATCTTTTTAATGACTGTCTGGCACATAGATGTATAATAATAATAATCTATATCAGCTTATTTACAGCTTGCAATACCATCTGTTTTAAGCACTTAGCATTTGCATAATATTTGTGACTAGCTGATAAAGATCTTAACTTATTTATTTTACTTATTATATTTTGTCGTCTTTCAGTGTTTTCCTCCCTGCCTCCAACTGTGGCCATCTGCACCTTCTTTCAAGGTAGTTTATATTTATTCACCACATTACAGTCAGATACAAATAAGCAGTTGCTCTCTTGCATGGTTTGCTTTCTTTTTGTTCACTAGTTATTTCTTTTCTTCTTTTTTTCCCCCAGAGGTGACATTGCTGCTTTGAGTGTCTATGTAAGTATCCCTTTAAACTTACTGTACCATGCTAATCAGAGCCATTAGTAATTTCTTTATAATATTAGTACTCTCAGTGTTCATGCATTTTATTTTTTAGTAAAAAAAAAAAAAAAACACATTACACTGGTGTTACAAAACGACAATGTACTATTATGGGACAGCAGACCCATCCCAGCTTGAATAAATCACTAGAGAGTTTGAGCTGTGTATAATGCTATATTGTATTCTAAAGACATTTTCTCCCTAGGAGATGGAATGTGTCTTTTTGTTAATGTAAGAAAATATGCCACATTTATCAGATTTTAAGGGGTTATCCACAGCTAGAAACATTTGTCAGTTTGAAAAAAGTGTGGGGACCTTCAATTGTGTAAGTAACTTCCTTACACACAATTTTAGTTCAAGTGATATTAATAGTGTGTTCTTTATTGGTACCATTGTTCAGGGATGCACCGAAATTTCGGCTGCCGAAAACATGGTGTTATATAGTATAGTATACCCTCTTGTTCACTAATCTGCTCCCCGCTATGCTCTGCTCAGATGCTGTGATAATAATAGCTTTGTAGGGCTATACATTATTTGGATATTTAGTAAAAAAATAAATAAAATAAAATCTGATTCTGTTGCATAGAACTGAATAAAAATAATATATTGATATTCCATATTAATATATATATTTTTTGGCAAATGTGTTGCCTTCAACAAAAGTGTGGTTATTTTATTGGCTTGCATTTTTAAAATTCAGTATCATTAAAATGATTGAGTTAAATTCGGCCAAGTGCATCCAGATTTTTTGGTTTCGACCCTTAATTTTCATTTCAGTGCATCCCTACTATTGTTATCATTCTTACTAATAATGTGTATTATATTAATTATTTAGTAATTTATGTAAATGTTGCTTGCCAATTTGCATTTAACAATATAACTGACTTTTTTTTCTTTCTGTGTGTGTCTGTCTTCACCTCTCCTGTCCTTTCCTGTCCATACCTTTATATTTTTCACTCAATACTTTATCTTGCTTACTCATTTAAACAAATGCTTCTTCCATCCTTTCTCTTCCAAACTGACAACTGGCCTGCACATCAAATGCTGCTGCACTGCTTGCTGCTTTGCTTGCTCGCACTATAAACTGCAAGATGCAAATTCAGATCTGCTACTAACCCCTTATGCACCTAAGCTTTGCTTGCAAACGCATCTTTTAAAAAAAGGCCATACCCCATGATTTTTGATCTATGATAATCTATGTTTCTTGATACAATCTGATACACTCTTGATTGCATACTTAATACCACAAAGATTTACACCCATATCACACTTTGAAAAATCAATCTCAAACCACAGGTAAGAAAACTAATCTGCATCTTCAGAAATAGTAAAAAAAAAAAAAAAAATTGTTGAATTTACATCTACACTGTTTTACATTCTTCAAGGACTATTGATTTGAAGACTACAGCAACTTTTCTTTGAGTTCCATTTATCAGTATATTTTCAATAATAAGAAATTAAATACATTATTCTTATATTTATTGCATTTAGTTCTCAGTGTCGAAACGTTACCATGCCAAGAAAAGGAAAGAGGAGTGAATCTCAGAAACAACGCAGAAAGCTACAATCTTCATTGGGCACCAATAACAGTACCAACCCTGTACCAGGTATGAATGATTCAATTCCGTACGTTGTGTCTGTTACAGCGTCCCATTGTCAAACTGACCCTAGATACAACATTTACTCCAGAGGCCGCCAGTGTACTTGTAATTCCTTAATGTTCCTAGCAGTCCATAATGAACAAAATGAGCTACAGAGTTTCGATTTAGATGGCATTTTACAGAAAGGCGATGCAGTTTACACTAGTGTCAAACGTTCTCTGCAGAACAAAGGAAAATTTGTGGGTAATTTTTTAAATTTTGACGAGCTACCAAACACAATTGAGACACACTCTCACTGCTACAACATCCTGAAACATCCCCAGAGGTTTGGATTTCTCAGAGATATACCTGCTCTAGGCAACTATGAAAATCTTGAGAATACTCTGCAGTGTCTCAGAGCTGATGTGAGTGATGCTTTGCTGTTGTGTGGAGGCTCATGCATCGCTGTATTCAGAGATCGATCAGGGAGGTTTGGTTATTTTGATTCTCACTGCAGATCAATATATGGAATGCCTGCCGATGAAGGCACAGGTACGGCTGTTTTTTTGACGTTTCATCAGTTGCCGGATCTCGTGGACAGGCTTTTACTATTGTTTCAAGGGTGTTTCGATTTGAGAGACCAGGAAGAGTTTGAGCTGCTGCCTGTATCATTCATTAGCATGATGACTGAAAGCTGTGTACGTACTGAAGTCTCCCTGAACTGCTGTGATCTTGAACATGTGCAACCATCCATCTCGTTTGAGAACAAAGCTCTGTCAAACAATGAACAGTGCTCGTCTGCTGATGTCCTAGAACACGTTCAATTCCAAGATTCAGTTCAACAACTATCTGAGACTGCTATTAACAGAGCCACATCAACTGATGAACAAGACCACTTGACTGAAGTCTTCCTGAACTGCTGTGACCTTGAACATGATGTGCAACTATCATTCTCGTTTGAGAACAAACCTCTGTCAAACGATGAACAGTGCTCGTCTGCTGATGTCCCACAACAGTATGTTCAAGTCCAAGGTGCGGTTCAACAACTATCTGAGACTGCTATTACCAGAGCCACTTACACTGATGAACAAGTCCACTTGATTTATCAAGATAAAATGGAAGTTCAAACTACTGTCACTCAGAATCAAGATAAATATAAAAATTTACCATTGAGTGAACTTTCTCATAACATACTTTCACAGGATCAAATGGCATCGTCAGCTCCAAATCACCAGAATTCACAATTCACAGTCAAGCAGACAGAAAAACTGAACAAGACCAGAAAGAGAAAGTCATACTATAAAAAATGGCACAAAGAAATGGTTCAGAGGCAAGGTGTTTATGACAAAAAACAGGCTGTACGTGAAGTCTATGATTATAAAACAAGCAGTGAATACAGACAAAGACATAACCAAGCCATGATGAACAACTATTGGAATAAAATGACTTATAGAGAAAAACACAAACAAGCAATGAAAAACAACTATAAAAATAATGAAAAATACAGAGGGAATAAAAAAAGTAAAATAACCTTAAATTACAAGAATGATGAACAGTATAGGGACAGACAAAAGAATTATATCATTCAGAATTACAGGAATGATGAACAATTCAGGAAGAGACAAAAGAATTATATCATTCAGAATTACAGGACTGATGAACAATTCAGGAAGAGACAAAAGAATTATATCATTCAGAATTACAGGACTGATGAACAATTCAGGAAGAGACAAAGAATTATATCATTCAGAATTACAGGACTGATGAACAATTCAGGAAGAGACAAAAGAATTATATCATTCAGAATTACAGGACTGATGAACAATTCAGGAAGAGACAAAAGAATTATATCATTCAGAATTACAGGACTGATGAACAATTCAGGAAGAGACAAAAGAATTATATCATTCAGAATTACAGGACTGATGAACAATTCAGGAAGAGACAAAAGAATTATATCATTCAGAATTACAGGACTGATGAACAATTCAGGAAGAGACAAAAGAATTATATCATTCAGAATTACAGGACTGATGAACAATTCAGGAAGAGACAAAATAATTATATCATTCAGAATTACAGGACTGATGAACAATTCAGGAAGAGACAAAAGAATTATATCATTCAGAATTACAGGACTGATGAACAATTCAGGAAGAGACAAAAGAATTATATCATTCAGAATTACAGGACTGATGAACAATTCAGGAAGAGACAAAAGAATTATATCATTCAGAATTACAGGACTGATGAACAATTCAGGAAGAGACAAAAGAATTATATCATTCAGAATTACAGGAATGATGAACAATTCAGGAAGAGACAAAGAATTATATCATTCAGAATTACAGGACTGATGAACAATTCAGGAAGAGACAAAAGAATTATATCATTCAGAATTACAGGACTGATGAACAATTCAGGAAGAGACAAAAGAATTATATCATTCAGAATTACAGGACTGATGAACAATTCAGGAAGAGACAAAAGAATTATATCATTCAGAATTACAGGAATGATGAACAATTCAGGAAGAGACAAAAGAATTATATCATTCAGAATTACAGGACTGATGAACAATTCAGGAAGAGACAAAAGAATTATATCATTCAGAATTACAGGACTGATGAACAATTCAGGAAGAGACAAAGAATTATATCATTCAGAATTACAGGACTGATGAACAATTCAGGAAGAGACAAAAGAATTATATCATTCAGAATTACAGGAATGATGAACAATTCAGGAAGAGACAAAAGAATTATATCATTCAGAATTACAGGAATGATGAACAATTCAGGAAGAGACAAAAGAATTATATCATTCAGAATTACAGGGCCAATGTTAAGTATAAGGAACAGCATAAGCAAAATCTTGTTGACAGATATTTAAAAGATCCAATTTTTAGGCAAAAGAAAAAGGACCATTACACAAACCGATGCAAAAATGATCCTAACTTCTATAAAAAAAGGAAGGACATTTTTAAACAGTATTATCACTGTGATGCTCATTTTAGGGCTCGTCAGAAAGAATATTATTTATTCAAATCTAAAAACAAAGCATCTGCGCTTAAGGTACTTCACAAAGTACATTGTGCAAAAGAGATCCAGTACAAATACAGAAAAATGTATTTGATGCGCCGACAGAGAGAAACATTACAAGATAGCCAGCATGACATAGTACAAGATCCGGCATGTTAAGAGCCTTAAATATTTTCAGAGATGTTATAAAACAGGGGCCAACTTATGTCTGCACATGCTGTGCCAGAGCGCTCTTCCCCAATCAAGTGCGTAATTGTGAAGTGCGTAATTATAAACAAAATCCAACAGTTGCTGCACTTTGCTTGACTGGAAACTATGTTCACATCTGCTCCGACTGCCCTGATCGATGTGCCTTGGAAGACATGAAAACAGAATGGATCTGTCACAGCTGCCATACAACACTTTTGAGAGGTGTAATGCCAGATATTGCTGTAGCTAATATGCTTCACTTCGCTCCCATTCCTCCAGAACTGTGTGACTTGAATATTCTAGAAAGACATGTTATTGCAAAGTACATTCCCTTTGCGAAAATTTTAACACTTCCTAAAGGCCAACAGAGAGCTATAAAAGGAGCTGTAATTTCTGTCGCATCTGAAGTGGAAACAACAGTAAATTGTTTACCCAGACCAAGAAGTGAATCACAGCTGCTTACAGTGAAACTGAAAAGACGTCTGTGCTACCAAGGTCACTATCAGTTCCAGACTTTGAACATGCATAAGGTCTTGTCTGCTTTAAGAAAACTAAAAGAAATCCATTCAGAATATAAAGATATCATCATTAATGCAGCACTCTCAGAAGAAGAGATGTTCAATGAGCATGAACAGTCCGCAAATGACATCAGTGCTCCAGATGAGGAAATGGATATTGAGAGCAGCAGCCTAAATGAGAACACTGAAGAACAGAGCAATGAGAATGAACACAATGATTCAAGTGATGACCCTGAAAATACTGCAGAAGAGCAATCAAGAGGCCTTGCTTTGGATACATGTCTTCAGCCCCCAGATCTTGGTCAGCAGCTGTTATCTTATGATGATGGAATATTTTGTATTGCTCCAGCAGCAAAAAACAGTCCTGTTAGCATTTTCAAAGTTAAAAAACTTGAGTCGATGTCGTTCCCTATGCAGTTCCCTGATGGGAAAAATACCTTTGATGAGCCTGACAGAGCAAAACATGTTTCCCCAGCAGATACTTTAACACAAGGCTATTCTCTGTTGACAATCGTTGTGCAAGAGACACAAGCTACATCTTCTTTGCTCAGTTTGTCACTGAAATGCACATGGCCACATCTAGTATATCTATCCAGCTGAGGAAAGCAAAACCCATGACCCGTGATGGACGTAGAATAAACTCTTCACTGCTGCAAGACAAACAAGAGTTAGAAAAGCTTGTGAATAATAAGGAGGCAACACGTTTCATGCAACCATTAAGAGGGACTCCAGCATACTGGGAGAAAACTCTCCGTGAACTTTTCTCGATGCTACGACAACTCGGTGTTCCTACATTTTTCTGTACGTTTAGTGCTGCTGAGATGAGATGGCCTGAAGTGATTACTGCTATTAAAGCACAACAAGGTGAAACTGTGAACTTTGATGAATTAGACTGGTCTGAAAAATGTGAAATATTAAGAAGCAACCCAGTCACAGCCATGCGGATGTTTGAAAAACGCGTTGAAGCCTTAATGAGGGATCTAATCATGTCACCCGCTCGGCCTATCGGTGAGGTAATTGACTTTTTTTATAGAGTAGAATTTCAGTTACGTGGCTCTCCACACATTCACTGCTTATTTTGGGTGAAAGATGCTCCAGAGTTTGAAAATGATCAAGATCAGGATGTTTGTGATTTCGTTGATAAATACATCTCGTGCAAATTACCAGACCCAAACAAAGACCCAGAACTGCACAGAATTGTAAGTGAAGTACAGATGCACAGCCGTAATCACTCCAAATCATGTAGAAAGAACAAGAAGCACTGCAGATTTGGATTTCCTAAACCACCCATTGACAGAACCACGATAACCCGCCCCAGACCTCCTCCTGCAGAACAGTCTGATGATGAGAATGGATCAGAGGAAAGAGATTATGCCAGTGTTGCAAAAGAACAGCTACAGAAGGTGTGGGATCTACTGAATGACTCAAAACAGAGTTTTGAAACCATTACACAGCTACTTAATCAAGTAAACATAACTTATGAAGAGTATGAGAAACATATTGAGGCTCTGTCTACATCAAGTTTAATAGTTATGGAGAGACGACCACAGGACTGCTGGGTTAATGGCTACAATCCAATGTTATTAAGAGCTTGGAATGCAAACATGGACATACAGTTCATTCTGAACCCCTACAGCTGTATCATGTACATGCTCTCGTACATTTCAAAAGCTGAACATGAGATGAGCGATTACCTAAAGAGAGTGATAAAAGACTCGAGCCACGATAACCTCTCTGACCGTGACTGCATGAAGCAGGTCATGAATGCCTATTCAAAAAACAGAGAAGTCAGTGCTCAAGAGGCAGTCGCTCGCACATGCAGTCTGAAATTGAAATCATCATCACGTTCTGTCATTTTCATACCCACTGATGACAATGCTGTAAAGATGAGTTTACCAATGAAGTACTTGCGGACCATGGATGATGATGTGGAGAATGTGTGGATGACAGGATTGCCAGACAAGTACAAGGCCAGACCAAACAGACCTGAATTTGAGAACATGTGCACGGCTGAATTTGCAAGTGAATACCGCATTGTTTATGGAGGACAGACAAAAGGTAAAATGTTTTGCCACTTCAAAACAATATGGGACACATACAGAAAAGAACAAGGGGAAAGCCTGCTGTTATTAGATTTGCTCGTTTTTCACAGCAGAAAAACCCAGAAAAATTCTATGGAACCCTTCTAAAACTTTACCTACCATATCGCAGAGATGAACAGCTGAAGTCCACAAGATTCCCTACATATGAATCATTTTATGCATTTGCTTCAGTAAAACTACCAGGCACTGATGAACTGCAACGTGTGTTCAATATTGTAAATGAAAACCGTGGGAAATATGAAAAACATAATGAGGCTATAGAAAAGGCAATTGAGGATTTTGAACAGAATGGGCCAATTGAAGATGCATGGACTACACTGGCACCTGCAAATGAACTGATCAGATTGGAGAGCATTATGGAACGTGAACCTACTGATCCTAATGAAGTGAACGAGCAAGACGATATTCCTGAATATACAGCCCAAACCTCTGTCAGTAACACAGCTATGCCACTCATGGAGGCTGCCCAGCTAAATCCTGCACAGATTCGCAAAATGTATCAGAGCTTGAATCAAACACAAGCTTCCATATTTTATGCTGTGCGAGACTGGTGCAAAAGATGTGTTTCTGGTGAAAGTCCACAACCGTTTCTGTATTTTTTGAATGGAGGAGCCGGAGTTGGTAAATCACACGTTATTAAATCTATTCATACGGAAGCATCCAAAATCCTGCGTCGGCTTCCATGCATGCGAGAGCATACTGACATTTCACAGCCTACTGTTCTTTTAACTGCATTCACAGGCACTGCAGCCTTTAATATCTCAGGAAAAACACTGCACTGTCTTTTGAAGCTCCCAAGAAGCTTGAAGCCTCCTTACCAAGGCCTGGGAAACAGCTTGGATGAAATGAGGGCAGACCTTTTTAATGCACACATTTTAATTATTGATGAAATCTCAATGGTGTCAAAACAGTTGTTTGCATATGTGAACTGGAGACTGCAACAGATAAAAGGAAACCAGAAACCTTTTGGTGGATTGTCCATACTCGCTGTTGGCGATTTCTTCCAGCTGCCTCCTCTTGGAAGAGCAAAACCACTCTGTGTGTACGAGGACCATATGCTGGACTTCTGGAAAGATAACTTTCAAATGACAACACTGACACAGATAATGAGGCAGAGAGATGATCTTGCATATGCTGAGCTTCTCAACCGTCTGAGGGTGAAACAGAAGCACGCAAAACTGACTGATGCAGATAAGTGCATGTTAGAAGCGGTCATAAGATCCTCCCCTGAAGAGTGTCCTATTGATGCATTACACATCTATGCAACCAATAAAGAGGTAGACAGTCATAACACTGAAGCCATATCCTCACGCTTTTCAGATATTATTAATATTGATGCGCATGACTACAAAAAGATCCACGAACAGGTGAAATGAAAAGGCAAGCTGTACCATTAAAAGGAGACAAACGTGATCTTATCGACACACTACAGATTGCTATTGGTGCACGAGTGATGCTTACCAGAAATATTGATGTAGAAGATGGACTGGTTAATGGGACTTTTGGCAATGTGGCAAAATTAACAGCTCAAACTCGAGGTGGTGTTTCTGTTGTTCAATTAATTGGTCTTCATCTAGATAACGTGACTGCTGGACAGAAACATCGCAACAAAGCACCTGATGGAGATGACAATATTGTCTATATTGAGAGGTCAGAGGAACCACTGAAAAAAAAAGGAACAGTTCGAAGGCAATTCCCCATGAAACTTGCTTTTGCTTGCACAATCCATAAAGTCCAAGGAATGACAACTGATTGTGCTGTCGTATCTCTGAAGCGCATATTTGAATCAGGCATGGCATATGTTGCACTCAGCAGAACAACAACACTCAGCGGACTGCATATTACTGACTTTGATGAAAAGAAAATTTTCTGTGATCCAGAAATAAGGGCCTCCTTGGAGAACATGCCTAAAGCAGATTTTCACAATATTCAACCCATCCTTCATATTGTACAGGATTCAAAAATGAGTTCAGCTCTTAAAATCATTCATCATAACACAGAGGGACTGGAGTGTCATATGGATGATTGAAATGCCACCATGAACTTTTACTGGCTGATGTTTTGTGTCTCACTGAAACTCACCTGTCAGGCTCAGCTGTTCCTGCATACCTCCAGCTGGATGGGTATACCATGTACAAACGCAACAGACATGCATCCTACACAAACTACGTCCATTTGGCTAATAAGAATGGTGGTGGAGTGGCCATTTATGTGAAGAACAGCTTTCAAGTTTCTCCTCTGATGTACATCCAGAATGTTACTGACCTGGAATATTTGGTTTTGAAGATAAAAGCCCCCAAACCAGCTCTTCTTGCAGTGATCTACAGACCACCCAGTTATAATTTAGCAGGCTTTTTGGCAAACCTGAATGCCCTCTTGACATCTCTGGAGATCATGGATTTCAAGCCTGTTATAGTGTGTGGAGACCTTAATGAAGATCAGCTGTCTCACTGCAACAAACCTATTCTCAATTTGTTTGAAGATAAAGGATACACACAGCTAATCAGCACTGGGACAACAGAAAACAACACACTTCTGGATCCTGTGTTCATAAGCGGTGCACACTCAAACGTCAGAGCAGGAGTTCTACAGACATACTACAGCTATCATGATCCTGTGTATTGCGTTTTAGAGTAGATACATCACAAAAGCTGCATAGATCTCATTTAGCACTTCTGTAAAATAATGTCGTGATTTTAAGAAATAATGCTAATACAAATGCGAATAAATTGTGTATATATTAAAGCGTCACATTTTCTGTCTATTTCTTATGTGTGTGTGTGTGTATGTGTTAAATAGGGAAGGTATGTTTGTGTGTGTGTGTGTGTGTGTGAGTGTGTTAGATAAAGAATGAATGGAGAGTGAATGTCCTTTCCAAGGATCGCCACCTTGCCGTGGTGGAAAGGCTTGTGTGTTCCAGTGATCCCAAGAGTAAGTCATTCTGGAGTTTTTTATTCCAGTTTGATATGCTTACTAAGTGCGATCCAAATGGGCATTAACGGAATAAAATTATATTTTAAGCATGATGACTTGGTTTTGTCTTTCTTGATCATTTTATAACAAATATTGTGTGACTATTACACTATGCGGTTGCTAGGGTACTCGGGGTAGTTGCTATGGTTGCTAGAGTGTTGCTATAAAGATAGATAGATAGATAGATAGATAGTCAGATTATAGATAGATAAGAAATATTAGATAGATGAGTTTGAATGGATTAGAAATAGTATTGGATCAGTAGGACCCCAATCAACTTTCTTTAGTTAAAAAATGTTTCCCTTCATCTCAGTGGAATAAGATTTTGTGACTTTTCAACATTTTCTATCTGTATTCACATAAAAAAAGGGCTTGATTCGGTTGTTCTGAAGGTATGTAATTATTATTTTTTTTACTAATATGGTCTTTGGGGTCAATATGATCCCAATTGAAAATGAATGGGAAATACAAAAAAATCTATATATATTTTTTTTAACTTGTCAAAAAATTATAATAAATCCAGCATAGGTCTGAAAATTTTCACACAGAAATGAAGGCCTGGTACTAGATCACAAATGCAATGTAGAAAAGACGCGCACACACACACATACAAAAACACACATGTGTGACTGCAACAAAGAGCATTTTTATAGAAATTGGCAAATAAAATCAATAAATTCTGCATAAATCTGAAAATGTCCACACAACAAAATTAAAGTCTGATACTAGAGCACAAATGCAACGTGGAACGAGCATACTCACTCACGTACGTACACATGCACACACACACACACACACACACACACTCTCTCTATCTGCAGTTGTTTTTTAGTTTAGTTTTTTTTGTTTCAACATTTATGTAAAAAAAAAAAAAAAAAATTATATTTCACTTTTTGGATTGAAATAAATATGTACCTGCAATCAAGTTTTAGTGACAACTTGTGTGGCATTTCTGCAAATTTATGTGGCATTATTGCAAAAGCGAGCACTTATACAGTTTTTAATGTATTTTATAATGTTTAAATATATAATTACAAAATATATATCATAAAAGTTGTGAGAGGAGTTGACCACTTCCAGAAGAATGAATGGCTCTCTATGGGCCTCTGCTGGATATAGATGGTCATTACACTATTCTTTCAAAATCTGTGATTTCTACAAGTTTTTCTCTAACCACCAGATGGCAGTATTGTACACCTAACACCGAGATCAATATCAAGAAACAATTTAAATTAAATTTAGATCATCATTTATGAGATTTATTCATGAAAATGTAATATTTCACATGCAAGCTAATGGTGTAGTTGAGGATTTTTGTGGTAAACAGGTACAAAAGTACTTCATATCTCCCAAAACACAGCATTAATGTATAGATGAGAAGTAAACAAACAACAAAAAAGATAATTATTTGTATGATTAAAAAATTATAATTTTTTTACAATTAACTTTCAATTATACTCTTGATTTTGTCTTTCTTGATCATTTTTAACAAATATTAGATAGATAGATAGATAGATAGATAGATAGATAGATAGAGATAGATAGATAGATAGTAGATAGATAGATGAGTTTGAATGGGTTAGAATAGTACATAGAAGGGAAGCTTGATTGAGTCTAATAGGCTTCAGTGTGTTTACATTTGAATGTTTGTCAGTTGGAGCTGGCAAGGTCTGGGCTCATCTGAACATTCCGTCACTGTAAGTCTATGGGATTTTTATGATTTTTAATCTTCATTTTTATGAAAACCGTAAGTCGGATCAGTTAGAAAAGATATAGCACACCCGGCGTGATCAGTCTGAAGATCTGGTGCGAGTTTGGAGTTTGTAGAGTTAAAGCTCTAGGAGGAGTTAGAGTTGATAGTTTAGGATCAGAAGAATAATAATAATAATATAATAATAATAATAATAATAAATAATAATAAGAAGTTTAAATAGCATTTCAGTAAGTTGGCTTTCTCAAGCCAACTTAATAATAATAATAATAATAATAATAAGAAGAAGAAGAAGTTTAAATAGCATTTCAGTAAGTTGGCTTTCTCAAGCCAACTTAATAATAATAATAATAATAATAATAATAATAATAATAAGAAGAAGTTTAAATAGCATTTCAGTAAGTTGGCTTTCTCAAGCCAACTTAACTAGACAAATAAAGTTTGTGAACAAAC
Source organism: Acrossocheilus wenchowensis (assembly GCA_029620275.1). Taxonomy (NCBI): domain Eukaryota; kingdom Metazoa; phylum Chordata; class Actinopteri; order Cypriniformes; family Cyprinidae; genus Acrossocheilus; species Acrossocheilus wenchowensis. The sequence continues at coordinate 20,368,343 of CM056147.1, forward strand.
TTTGAAGTTGGCTTGAGAAAGTCTGACCTATTAAATGTAGTTTTAAAAGCTTGCAGTTTGAAGGTGTTCAGTTAAAGAAGTCTGAAGTTTAAATAAGATAGATAGGAATATTAAATAGATAGACAGACAGACAGACAGACAGATAGATAGATAGATAGATAGATAGATAGATAGATAGATAGATAGATAGATAGATAGATAGATAGATAGATAGGAATTTTAAATAGATAGATAGATAGATAGATAGATAGATAGATAGATATAGATAAATAGGATATATAGATAGATAGATAGATAGATATATAGATAGATAGATAGATAGATAGATAGATAGATAGATAGATAGATAGATAGATAGTAGATGATAGATTGAAAAAACTATATGTATTTTTTTTAATTTGTCAAAAAATAATAATAAATCCAGCATAATTCTGAAAATTTTCACACAGAAATGAAGGCCTGGTACTAGATCACAAATGCAATGTAGAAAAGACGCGCACACACACATACAAAAACACATGTGTGACTGCAACAAAGAGCATTTTTATAGAAATTGAAATAAAATCAATAAATTCTGCATAAATCTGAAAATGTCCACACAACAAAACTAAAGTCTGATACTAGAGCACAAATGCAATGTGGAACGAGCATACTCACTCACGTACCACACATGCACACACACAAACACACCACACACACACACACACACACCACACACACACACACACCACACACACACACACACACACACACACTCTTACACACATACCACCAATCATATCTGCTTATGCAGTTGTTTTTAGTTTAGTTTTTTTTTTTCCGTTTTGATTTTATTTACATGTAAAAAAAAAAAAAAATTAATTTTACTTTTTAGATTGAAATAAATATGTTTTAGTTTTAGTGACAACTTGTGTGGCATTTCTGCAAATTTATGTGGCATTATTGCAAAAGCGAGCACTTCAAAATACATCAAACAAACAAAAACAAATTCTAACCTTTGGGAAAAATACTGTTTTTAATGTATTTTATAAGGTTTCAATATATAATTACCAAATATATAGCAGAAAATTTGTGAGAGGAGTTGACCACTTCCAGAAAAAGAATGGCTCTCTATGGGCCTCTGCTGGATATATGGTCATTACACCATTCTTTCAAAATCTGTGATTTCTACAAGTTTTTCTCTAACCACCAGATGGCAGTATTGTACACCTAACACCGAGATCAATATCAAGAAACATTTAAATTAAATTTAGATCATCATTTATGACATTTATTCATGAAAATGTAATATTTCACATGCAAGCTAATGGTGTAGTTGAGGATTTTTGTGGTAAACAGGTACAAAAGTACTTCATACCTCCCAAAACACAGCATTAATGTATAGATGAGAAGTAAACAAACAAAAAAAAAAGATATATTTGTATGATTAAAATTTATAATTTTTTTTACAATTAGCTTTCAATTATACTCTTGATTTTGTCTTTCTTGATCATTTTATAACAAATTTATGTAGATAGATGATAGATAGATAGATAGATAGATAGATAGAGATAGATAGATAGATAGATAGATAGATAGATAGATGATAGATAGATAGATAGTTTGAATGGGTTAGAAATAGTACATAGAAGGGAAGCTTGATTGAGTCTAATAGGCTTCAGTGTGTTTAGATTTGAATGTTTGTCAGTTGGAGCTGGCAAGGTCTGGGCTCATCTGAACATTCCGTCACTGTAAGTCTATGGGATTTTTATGATTTTTAATCTTCATTTTTATGAAAACCGTAAGTCGGATCAGTTAGAAAAGATATAGCACACCCGGCGTGATCAGTCTGAAGATCTGGTGCGAGTTTGGAGTTTGTAGAGTTAAAGCTCTAGGAGGAGTTAGAGTTGATAGTTTAGGATCAGAATAATAATAAACTAGACAAATAAAGTTTGTGAACAAACTTTGAAGTTGGCTTGAGAAAGTCTGACCTATTAAATGTAGTTTTTAAAGCTTGCAGTTTGAAGGTGTTCAGTTAAAGAAGTCTGAAGTTTAAATAAGATAGATAGGAATATTAAATAGATAGACAGACAGATAGATAGATAGATATAGACAGACAGACAGACAGAGACAGACGACAGACAGAGACAGATAGATAGATAGATAGATAGATAGGAATTTTAAATAGATAGATAGATAGATAGATAGATAGATAGATAGATAGATAGATAGATAAATAGATACTAGATAGATAGATAGATAGATAGATAGATAGATGATAGATAGATAGATAGATAGATAGATAGATAGATAGATAGATAGATAGATAGATAGATAGATAGATTGAAAAAATCTATATGTATTTTTTTTAATTTGTCAAAAAATAATAATAAATCCAGAATAATTCTGAAAATTTTCACACAGAAATGAAGGCCTGGTACTAGATCACAAATGCAATGTAGAAAAGACGCGCACCACACATACAAAAACACACACGTGTGACTGCAACAAAGAGCATTTTTATAGAAATTGAAATAAAATCAATAAATTCTGCATAAATCTGAAAATGTCCACACAACAAAACTAAAGTCTGATACTAGAGCACAAATGCAATGTGGAACGAGCATACTCACTCACGTACACACACACACACACACACAAACACACACACACACACACACACACACACACACACACACACACAACACCACACACACACACACACACACACACACCACACACACACACACACACACACACACACCACACACACACACACACACACACACTCTCTTACACACATACCCACCATTCATATCTACTTATTGCAGTTGTTTTTTAGTTTAGTTTTTTTTTTTTCGTTTTGATTTTATTTACATGTAAAAAAATAAATAAATACAATTAAATTTTACTTTTTAGATTGAAATAAATATGTTTTAGTTTTAGTCACAACTTGTGTGGCATTTCTGCAAATTTATGTGGCATTATTGCAAAAGCGAGCACTTCAAAATACATCAAACAAACAAAAACAAATTCTAACCTTTGGGAAAAATACTGTTTTTAATGTATTTTATAAGGTTTCAATATATTACCAAATATATATCAGAAAAGTTGTGAGAGGAGTTGAGCACTTCCAGAAAAATGAATGGCTCTCTATGGGCCTCTGCTGGATATAGATGGTCATTACACTATTCTTTCAAAATCTGTGATTTCTACAAGTTTTTCTCTAACCACCAGATGGCAGTATTGTACACCTAACACCGAGATCAATATCAAGAAAAATTTAAATTAAATTTAGATCATCATTTATGAGATTTATTCATGAAAATGTAATATTTCACATGCAAGCTAATGGTGTAGTTGAGGATTTTTGTGGTAAACAGGTACAAAAGTACTTCATATCTCCCAAAACACAGCATTAATGTATAGATGAGAAGTAAAAAAAAAAAAAGAAAAAAAAAAAGATATATTAGTTGTATGATTAAAAATGTATAATTTTTTTACAATTACTCTTTCAATTATACACTTGATTTTGTCTTTCTTGATCATTTTATAACAAATATTGTGTAGATAGACAGATAGATAGATAGATAGTTTGAATGGTTAGAAATAGTACATAGAAGGGAAGCTTGATTGAGTCTAATGGGCTTCAGTGTGTTTACATTTGTATTTTGACAGTTGGAGCTGGCAAGGTCTGGGCTCATCTGAACACATATTTTTTTAATTTGTCAGAAAATAATAATAAATCCAGCATAATTCTGAAAATTTTCACACAGAAATGAAGGCCTGGTACTAGATCACAAATGCAATGTAGAAAAGACGCGCGCACACACGTGTGACTGCAACAAAGAGCATTTTTATAGAAATTGGCAAATAAAATCAATAAATTCTGCATAAATCTGAAAATGTTCACACAAAAAAAAATCAAAGCGTGATACTAGAGCACAAATGCAATGTGGAACGAGCATACTCACTCACGTACACACACACACACACACACACATGCACACACACACACACACACACACACACACACACACACACACACACACACCACACACACACACACACACACACACACACACACACACACACACACACACACACACACTCTTACACACATACCCACCATTCATATCTGCTTATTGCAGTTGTTTTTTAGTTTAGTTTTTTTTTTTTCGTTTTGATTTTATTTACATGTAAAAAAAAAAAAAAAAAAAATTGAATTTTACTTTTTAGATTGAAATAAATATGTTTTAGTTTTAGTGACAACTTGTGTGGCATTTCTGCAAATTTATGTGGCATTATTGCAAAAGCGAGCACTTCAAAATACATCAAACAAACAAAAACAAATTCTAACCTTTGGGAAAAATACTGTTTTTAATGTATTTTATAATGTTTCAATATATAATTACAAAATATATCAGAAAAGTTGTGAGAGGAGTTGACCACTTCCAGAAAAATGAATGGCTCTCTATGGGCCTCTGCTGGATATAGATGGTCATTACACCATTCTTTCAAAATCTGTGATTTCTACAAGTTTTTCTCTAACCACCAGATGGCAGTATTGTACACCTAACACCGAGATCAATATCAAGAAACAATTTAAATTAAATTTAGATCATCATTTATGAGATTTATTCATGAAAATGTAATATTTCACATGCAAGCTAATGGTGTAGTTGAGGATTTTTGTGGTAAACAGGTACAAAAGTACTTCATACCTCCCAAAACACAGCATTAATGTATAGATGAGAAGTAAACAAACCAAAAAAAAAGATATATTATTTGTATGATTAAAAAATTATAATTTTTTTACAATTAACTTTCAATTATACTCTTGATTTTGTCTTTCTTGATCATTTTATAACAAATTATGTAGATAGATAGATAAATAGATAGATAGATAGATGAGTTTGAATGGGTTAGAATAGTACATAGAAGGGAAGCTTGATTGAGTCTAATAGGCTTCAGTGTGTTTACATTTGAATGTTTGTCAGTTGGAGCTGGCAAGGTCTGGGCTCATCTGAACATTCCGTCACTGTAAGTCTATGGGATTTTTATGATTTTTAATCTTCATTTTTATGAAAACCGTAAGTCGGATCAGTTAGAAAAGATATAGCACACCCGGCGTGATCAGTCTGAAGATCTGGTGCGAGTTTGGAGTTTGTAGAGTTAAAGCTCTAGGAGGAGTTAGAGTTGATAGTTTAGGATCAGAAGAATAATAATAATAACTAGACAAATAAAGTTTGTGAACAAACTTTGAAGTTGGCTTGAGAAAGTCTGACCTATTAAATGTAGTTTTTAAAGCTTGCAGTTTGAAGGTGTTCAGTTAAAGAAGTCTGAAGTTTAAATAAGATAGATAGGAATATTAAATAGATAGACAGACAGATAGATAGATAGATAGATAGACAGACAGACGAGACAGACAGACAGACAGACAGACAGACAGACATAGATAGATAGATAGATAGATATATAGATAGATAGGAATTTTAAATATAGATAGATAGATAGATAGATAGATAGATAGATAGATAAATAGGAATACTAGATAGATAGATAGATAGATAGATAGATAGATAGATAGATAGATAGATAGATAGATAGATAGATAGATAGATAGATAGATAGATAGATAGATAGATTGAAAAAATCTATATGTATTTTTTTAATTTGTCAAAAAATAATAATAAATCCAGAATAATTCTGAAAATTTTCACACAGAAATGAAGGCCTGGTACTAGATCACAAATGCAATGTAGAAAAGACGCGCACACACACATACAAAAACACACACGTGTGACTGCAACAAAGAGCATTTTTATAGAAATTGAAATAAAATCAATAAATTCTGCATAAATCTGAAAATGTCCACACAACAAAACTAAAGTCTGATACTAGAGCACAAATGCAATGTGGAACGAGCATACTCACTCACTACACACACACACACACACACACACACACACACACACCACCACACACCACACCACACACACACACACACAAACACACACACACACACACACACACACACACACACACACACACCACACACACACACACACACACACACACACACACACACTCTCTTACACACATACCCACCATTCATATCTACTTATTGCAGTTGTTTTTTAGTTTAGTTTTTTTTTTTCGTTTTGATTTTATTTACATGTAAAAAAAATAAATAAATACAATTAAATTTTACTTTTTAGATTGAAATAAATATGTTTTAGTTTTAGTCACAACTTGTGTGGCATTTCTGCAAATTTATGTGGCATTATTGCAAAAGCGAGCACTTCAAAATACATCAAACAAACAAAAACAAATTCTAACCTTTGGGAAAAATACTGTTTTTAATGTATTTTATAAGGTTTCAATATATAATTACCAAATATATATCAGAAAAGTTGTGAGAGGAGTTGAGCACTTCCAGAAAAATGAATGGCTCTCTATGGGCCTCTGC